>JANAVB010018199.1:13817611-13986188 GCA_029216955.1 Iris pallida | reverse complement strand
CATCTATATATATGCATACATACATATATTTATCTATATACACGTATACACGTATCTTCTATACATACACATATATATATTTTTATCTTATATACGAACACTTATACACGTATTTAATATTATATATACAAACATATACCAATAAACCCACTAAATAAACTCCTTATATTATATACGTATACACGTATATTTATATTCGTATATATATATTATTATTATATACATGTATCTAAATAAAGTCCATAATACCAATGACCCGCAAAAATTCAAAGAGTCTTGGTGGACATATCTGGTCCTAGGAAATTGTACCAATATCTAAAAATCTATTTAAATAATAACAATAATAATAATAAAGATAATACCCATTTTGTATAAATAACCAAATATTTAGGAAATATCGTTAAGTACCCAAAAAGCTAGAAAATATTTGTATATACCTAAAAGTAGGTCTACATAGGCTTGGGCTTGGTTTGGGTCCAATTTGCATTAGTTTGGTACAACCGGGTTCCCTAAAACTAAATATTATAATTAATAAATAAATAATCTTCGATAAGGGTTACGTTGCAACTTGGCCTGGTTTTCCTAGTTAGGACATCACTATGGCTCGGCCTTCTCTACCAGGACTAATACACTAGTCAAAGCATGCCACTGCACTACCCGTGCCATAATTCCTAGTCACCTTGTACTCCAAATCTCAACCATGGCTAAAATCATCAACCGTAATAATTAATTATAATAATTATTCATAAAAATCTAAAAATCACCATTTTAATTAAAATAAATAAAAATTTTCAAAATTACGGGAAGGAAGGCTACAGCTGACGCTGTCGACTATGCTAAAAAGTGCCATGCGTGCCAGCTTCACGCAGACTTCATCCATACACCGTCAGAACCACTACATCCTACAGTCGCCTCATGGCCCTTTGAAGCTTGGGGCATGGACATTGTAGGACCGATCACCCCTCTTTCATCGAGGGGACACCGCTTCATCCTAGCCATCACCGACTACTTCTCCAAATGGGCAGAAGCAGTTCTACTGGCGGAAGTAAAGAGCTCTAGGGTGATCAGCTTCATCAAGCACCATGTCATCTACCATTTGGGTTACCCCGTAGGATTATCCACGATAACGGTCTTCAGTTCATCAGCCATATTTTTAGCAGATTCTGTGACAAAAATTGCATTCAAAACGTGGCCTCAACCGCCTACAATCCGACAGCAAACGGATTGGCCGAGGCGTTCAACAAGACTATCGTTAGGATACTCAAAAAGGTCGTGTCATCCAATAAACGCGACTTGGACAAAAAGCTCTGCGAATGCCTTTGGGCCTACCGCACAACGGTACGGACCCCGACAGGAAATACACCATTCCTCCTGGTCTACGGGAGCGACGCGGTACTACCTCTCGAGATCCAGATACCCTCACTCCGCGTAGCAATCACAAACCAACTCACAGAAGAGGACAATCAACGTCGTCGTCTCTGAAAATTGGAGACACTTGACGAAAAGCATCTCCTAGCTCAACAACGCATTGAACTCTACTAAGCTCGTATATCACAGGCTTTCAACAAGAAGGTCAAGCAAAGTACTTTCCAAGTAGGCGACCTGGTTCTGGCAGTCAGGAGGCCGATGGTGTTGACTTACAAGACACCAGGAAAGTTCGATCCCAAGTGGGAAGGACCTTTCATCATAGAGACGGTATACTCAAACGGTGCTTACCGCCTCGCTAAACCCAATGGAGACTTGTTCATGATGCCCATCAACGGCAAGTTCCTAAAGAAGTACTACTCTTGACATCTTTCAGACATGTACTTCCACAAAGGATCGGTGGACCCAATCATCAGGGCTCACATACAATTTTCTTCCATAAAATCATATGCTTCCGGAACCCAGCTATTTCGTGGCATCCTCCAGTAGAAGGACAACCGCGTCCACATTACCTCTGAGTTGTTCCCCTATGCCCTACAAAGCAGAATCTTACACTCCGTAAGACTATGCTACCCATCATGTTTACCACGTCCACATTGCCTCTGAGTAAATATCCCGTACAGACAACCCCTGCGTTGCCGTACATTGATCGCAGAACTTCCACGTCCACATTACCTCTTTGTAGTTCCGCGTATTCCCAGAGTCATTCCTACCACGTCTATAATACCTCTGAGTAGGAAGATTCCGTCATTTGAATCTCATATTTGATATATCCACATCACCTCTGAGCAAACATGTTGGTTCTCTCAAACCTATTATCTGTACCTAAAAAACAAGGTACGCAAAAGATAATAGGACCACACAAATCATCAAGTTCATGACAACAAAAATGAACACACCACAAAAACTTTGTATTCTTTATTTTCAAAAAAAGAGTAAAGGATTACACCCCCAGCAAGAGTTGCAAATACACACAAAAAAGAGAGAATACAATCCCTAAACATCCCCGGGGTTGGCCGAAAGCTTTTCAATTCGACGCCTCAAGTCAGTCGCTCGAGTCTCCACAGTCGCCAGGACCCGGCGTTCAGCTTCTTGACGCATCGCTTCTAAGGCCTCAGGAGAAGTGTCATCCTCATTCTTCTCATCCAACTATTGCCGATACTGAGCCAGGGTAAGAGCCCGGTGGGTGAAAGCTGCTTCCTCCTTCTTAAATGCTACATGTTCAGCCTGGGCACGCTCAGCATCCAATGGGAGTCAGGCCCGCTGGTCCTCAAGGCGGCGAATCTGGGCATCAACCTCCGCGACACTAGCGTCCAATACAGCTCGCAACTCCACCTTCTCCTGCATGGACTGAGATAACCGTTCCACTGCAGCTTCAGTCTCAGCCACTTCGCGTTCCCAGACACTCACGGTGGCCTGATAAGAGGACTCAGTCTCAGCGATCAACTTCTCTTTTTTTGCGTCTATCAGGACGGAGAGATCATTTCGCTGGATACACTGAAACTCGAAAAGCCGTTGGTCCAACTCGGCCACCGAGGCCTCCAGAATGTCAGCCATATGATCATGGCCCTGGAGGGAACATATCAGATTGATATGAGGCAGTGCCAGAGTTTTTGCCGTTGTAAATCTCCCATTTGCATCCTTCACGGCCGATACGCCCCTCTGCAGCATTTTATACACCGCCTCGATAATGAACTTCACATATTCATCTGCATCCGCTAGCACCTGCGGCGTCATAGCAGGAGTCAGAGGAGCAACTCTGGATAGCGGACCGGAAGAAGGCCCGCCGGCATCAACTTGCGAGGCTGGAACCTCGGCATCAACAGGCTCTTCCCCAACAGAGGCTTGACTACTAGCCCGAGGAGCCAAAAGAATAGAAGGAGCCGAGAGAGGCGTCGATATAGTACACCAAGTAGAAGGAGCAACAGAGGGTTCGCCAAACCCTTACCCTTCTCAAGTTCGAAAGGACCACCGACGTCAGCGGCTACCTCATCAGTCCCCAACGCACTATCAGCAGGCAGTACGGGACATTCCCCCTCCGGCATAATGGTGAGATCAACAATTGTCTCCTGACTCGACCCCCTCGAAGTTAGGATCGGCGGACGAGTCTCATTGTCACCATCAAATCCCTCTACAGGGACGGGATCTGTCGCCACCTCCCGGTCGGCAGCCACCTCAGCCTCCGCTGCTGAGTCTGGGGTAGGGCTCGGCAACGCTACATTCGACCTCCCCTCATCATGACAGGGAGGGGAATCAACCCTCTTCTCTGTTCCAATTACATCTGTTGCCCCCGCAACAGACTCATGCAACTCTGGAGGAACGTCATCTGAAGACGACGAACTCCACTCTACTTCCTCATCTGGAAGCCCCATGTTCGTAGGACCCTCAACGTCCAAGGCCCCCATGACGGCTTGTACCATCCCGGAAGTTGCTGTAACCTCAGTATCTCTTCCGACAAAGTCTGGAGATACTAAAATCTCCGCAGGAATAACATCTTCAGGATTCTCCTCCATTGGAGATGTCACCATCGGAGGAATGCGTTCATCAGAAGAGCTTGCCACCTCCTTTTGCTTACTGATGCCCAGTTTTGAAACACAGGTTTTCTTCTTCGACGATCCCTATAAGAAGAAAAGCACAGGTCACCAAAATGACAAGATGAGCCAGATTGCGGAGGACTCTTTACCTCGGTAGGGACTGATTCCATTGACGCAGCCTTTGGAGTCATCACTTTCCTCGGCCTTTTTGGTACAGACGAACCGGCTTCTGCGTCAGCTCGTCTCTTTCCAGCAGGGGGATCTCTCAATGATGCTACAGCAGCAGCCCGATATCCTACCAATTCTGGTGGACGATATGACCGAGCCGCCACCAACATATTCGTCATAGCCTCTAGCTGAGTTCCAATGATGAAACTGGTCTCCCTATCATAATCAGGAGACACAGTATTCATGGTGAAATACAGCTTAACAGCCGAATACAGGATCTGTGGTCGAGGGTTGTGAACTGGCGTAGTAAAACGAACACCAGTGCACCCGACATTGTAATATTGCCAGCCCGGGCTCCGTCCAACAAACTTCCGGCAAACCCCAAACCATTACTGGGATTCCGTAACATTAGCTGGGTATAGCCAAACTGGCGAGCAAACCGGCTCGGTTGATATGGCTCCAGATAACACCTATTTTGGTTACGGTAGACCAAGTGGGAAGGCCGAATACTTTGTAACCAACGAAAACCCCATTTTGGCAGAGTAATCGCATCTTCACCAGAGTCGTCCAAATCTTGGTCAGCCTCAAAATCTTTGAAGATGGGACCGACCTTGACAATCTCCCACCCCTGAAGATAGGACAAAACTCTCCTACAGACGGGACGCCAGTGTGCAACCACTTCCTCTTGTAGAAGCGGAGAATAAAGGCGTCACCTTCAACGTGATCCTCCTCCGGGCCTGGACTCATCACGTTCGGATGATGTAGAATCAACCATCCCATCAGATAATGGAATAGTTGCTCAGCCTGGGGAAAGTTGTCGTATCTACCTCTCCCATGGATCACATCCTCAGTAAAGGTCCTCAAGCCCCACAGCAGGTTACACACCATCGCGGGGAGAAGAGCCAAAGGGCGACCAAAAGCTAATTTCACTGCTGGCAAAATGAGGTTCCGGTGTACCCTCTCCACGGAACCTGATTCGCCCACGAACACACAATCCCGGAGCCATATCATCAAGTATGCCGTCAACACGGCCTTAGATGACATCCGGTGCACACAGTGCCAGAAGCAGCTATACGCGTCTTCGTCACTCTCATTTGAACGGGGAGCCCTCTCATCTAGTCGGCTCATTTCGGAAGTTACTTCCGCAGGTTTCAGCCCTTGCGGGGTCATAAACCGGATCTTCGAGGAGTCCGCCAAATCCTACTTGAAGACGTAATCCCTTCAAACAGTCACATGAGGTTGAGACTTGCCTTTGTCCCTCCGTTGCATCAGATAATGATGGCTCGCTACCTCTTTGAAAACAGCCATCATCTCCGGGTCCTTCTTTTCCAAGACAAGGATCTCTTCGTTTGACGGGAAATATTCCTCATATGGTTCCGAGCCCCAGGGAAGCCTGGATACCTCGTACATTTTATAGAGAGCCAATCCCAATCAGTAATGGGATAGGCATCAACACTGACACAACAAAAACAAAAGTCAGGCAAGAGGCTTTAAGAAAACAAAGTGTGTCAAGCAGCCTGGTGCATCATTAGGGTCTAAACCCATGCACGTCAGCAGTGAAGCTTCGGCGCATCATCAGGGTGTAAACTCATACGCGTCAGTAGTGAAGCTTCGGCGCATCATCAGGGTGTAAACCCATACGCGTCAGCAGTGAAGCTTCGGCGCATCATCAGGGTGTAAACCCATGTGCGTTAGTAGTTAAACCTCGGCACATAATCAGGGCCTAAACCCATGGACGTCAGCGGAATAAACCTCGGCGCATCATCAGGACAGAGGTCCATGCGCTTCGGCAACAAAGAGTTAAAGCACACCAACTCAGCCGTGTGATCCAAAACTCGCATGAGCAAAAAATAATGGAAAAGATGACACCCACCCGTCACCGCAAGCCGAACGTCGGCCGGAGTCACAATGGTGACAGGAGCGTCTTCCTCGACAAACTCTGCAGGCTCATTTCCCTTGCCAGCACCGCCACGAGGAGTCTTGGGAGCCATTCCTTGAAGGAAGAAAGTTAGGGTTTTTTCGAAGAAGAACTCTAAAAGACAAAAGCAAAAGAGAGAAAAAACTCTCTCTCTCTCTCTCTCTCTCTTCATCTTACGTCTATTTATAGGCTCAGTCGCACGCGTGAACCGATGAAGTGTGACCTCAGCCGCCGCCTCGGGTTCTGCGAGGAGATAACTGCAAATAAATCCAAAAAGATCATCATTAATCTTCTTGGTTATCGAGGCATTATCATTTGCATTAACTGAGAGGTGCATGCGCCCCATCACTGATGCGCGGAGTATCCATGCGCCCGAACAGTCATGCGCCCCAACCACCATGCTTCTTATTCAAAGTATTCCAAAACATGACAAAAAAGTTTTGAAAACTTTGAAGGGGGTCTTGTATAAGCATGGAATTTCACGACCAGAAATCCTATGCGCCAAATACTACATGCGCCAGGGAGCTCAGATAAAATACTTGACACAGCAAAACAAAAGTATAGACATTGAAAGAGGATTTTTATTTGCATATAAAAGTCTATTACATGTCTAGAAAAGGCTGTACAAAGGAGAACGTCTACAAAAAGAAAAGACCCTAAGTCTACAGTCGGGCGCAGCAGTCATCATGCGCTCTTGAACAGGCGTATCTCACCATGCGCTCTCAGTCAGGCACATCCCACCATGCGCTCTCAGCCGGGCGCATCCTTTCAGCAGCTCAGTTATGTGCATCCTCGGTTATGTACATCCCTTCAGCACCTCAGTTATGTGCCACCCTTCTAGCCAGGCGCATCATGAAGTGTTAGCATATGCGCCATCTAATGCTTCGACTAATGAAGCATTTATTGAAGAGAAAGAGGGTGGCAATCAACCCTCTAGCTGGAGGAAGAGCTCCCCAAACCAAGGAAGAGGAGAGCACCGCAAATCAACCTGTGGCCAGGGGAGGCTTCGAAAGAGCCTCCAAAGGCCAAGGAAGACCGCAATCGAAACCACGGCTAAAGGAGCAGCTTTCAACACAACCAGAATGGGCAACACCCACTCTGATAGAAGAAAGAGCCTCCAAAGCCGCCGCACCGCAATTCCGATCTGCGACTCTTCCAGCATAACGGAGACGAGGCTCGGGCATCCCGATCTTTGGATGCAACAGGCACCTTCCGCCTGCCTCGGAAGCCCTCGACTCCGACTTTTGGATGTAACAGTCACCTTCAAGTGCATCAATGAAGACATTGCGTCGCATCTTCTTCCTCAGGAGCATCTTGTCAACAGAATGTGCTCGAGCAAACAAATTCACTTCGGGAGGACGTGAGAGAACGAGAAGCAATCTCTCTCCATGCCACTATTTATAGGCCGGGCAAATCAAACCCATGTGCCAAGTGGCTGGCTCTCCGAATTCCATGCAATGAATTTGCATTAAATGGACGAACCTGACGCTTCGAATTCAGCCATGTCAAAAAAATAGCTATTTAAAGCACTCGAAGAACGTAACAGTTGCACCAATAAAGACGTGTCAAGTAGAGCGGATGTGCCGGCCAGACCGCGCATCACAGAGACGCACCCCTCAGCACCAAGCGCTTCACAAGCATTCGCCCCCATACGGCCCTATGCGCCTAGTGGAACGCTGATCGATGCGCCTACTCAACAGTCCATCACCTGTCAAAAATATTAAATGCTGAAACCTGACAGAGTTGGCAGCACGTCCCTCGAGGACTGAACAGTTGACAGCTTTTTTAGAAAACGAAGCATCACCGACGTCAGCATCATCATTAATTCCCTCCGACGGTTACAACCACGTAGCCGCCCAACCATCTCGCATGCACCTCCGCAGCCATGCGCCCAAAGCTCTGCATGCGCCTCAAAAGCCATGCGCCTCAGACTTTTCTCTGATCCCTAAAGACAGTAGTAAAGTCACTACTGAAGTTCTGCATGCGCCTTAAAAGCCATACGCCTCAGACTTTTCTCTGATCCCTAAAGACAGAAGTAAAGTCACTACTGAAGCTCTGCATACGCCTCAAAAGCTATACGCCTCAGACTTTTCTCTGATCCCTAAAGACAGAAGTAAAGTCACTACTGAAGCCTCGCATGCGCCTCAAAAGACATGTGCCCCGAATGGTTCGTGACTCCCAAAGGTTACAAGCCAAAGTCTCCTCATGCGCCCAATCCCTGGCGCATCCTACCAGATCATTCTCCACCAAATCCGAGATATCCGAGCCATGGGCCTATGACACGTGTCCTTTGACTCGATTCACCCAAGATCTCAGCAACAGAAAGATTCTCCCCCTACTACGTGCCAGCCCACAACAGTAGCATAAAGAATTCAACTCCTCAATCAGGACGCATCGTCCATGCACCTCCATCAGCAATCACCACGTGGCGTCCCCGCATCCAGGTGCATCCTACATATGCGTGCATGAGCACCCAGCCTGCAGAGTATAAATAGAGGGATCATTTCCTTCTTCCACACACAAACATACATAGAGAGACAGAGACATCACACAACCACCGAGGCAGATACAGACACTCAACGTCTTCTTCCTCTCTGCAAGATCCAGCACCCAGAGCAACTCAGACCTTCAGAGAACCGATAACCGTCGTCAGATCGTCAACGGAGTCAACGTATTACCACTCGCTCCATCGGCACAAGGGACCCAGATAAACAAAAGTGTACTCCTAGGACTACGTCTAAGTCCTACATTGTAACACTGTTCTGTTTGTATTGAAATTACATCAAAAGATTTTAATGGCAAACATAAACAAGCATGTAAAATTGAGATTACAAGTACTTGTCTTTCTTCGGAAGATGGCAAAATGCCTCAAAGTAACCTATAAATGTGAAGGCACAATTATAATCTATTTGAAGGCATTCTAAAGCTCCCTAGAATATTCTAGGACTATAAATAGTTAATACCTTATATTAGCTATCCAATATTAACCACAATGCATACATAGGTAATTAATTACTAACTAAGAATATAATTAATTAGCTAACAAAATTTACTAATCAAGAAAATAATATGAAATGAATTAGCTAAATTACTAATTAAAGATTTAGGAAAATAATATTTTAACCAATATAATTAGTAGCATACTAACTAGCAATTAACAATAAATTAGTAAATTTACTAAATTAGCAATTAACTAAAAATTAATAAAACAACTAAATAACTCAGCCCAACCTATCTCAGTTCAAAGACTTCCTGGGCTTGGGCTTAGCCCAGTTATTTATTCTTTTTCTTTTTCCTCTTTTTCTTTCCTTTTTATTTTGGCCCATAGCTTGAGCCTAAGAGACCCGACCTACGAACCCGGTCCATTCCCTAATACTTAACCCTAACTTACTCACTCACATTTCTCTCATTCTTATACTCATCACTCACCAGCCGACAGACCCTCTAGATTTGGAGATGGCTGTGGTCGTCGTCGAGATGGTTCTAACGAGGATCGCTGCTCCAGCGATGGAAGGAGGTCGCGTTGCTCAGTTCTAGTTGGGCAGTAGCCAAGAAAGGAGGCCGGCGACGGAGGTACAGATCTACAGACAGCCGTGAAGATGAAAGGCGCAGGGACAACGACGAGAGAATCTCGCGGTGGAGGCTCCAGAACTATGTTGGTGTGGCGAGTGACGGCAAGGCGGTTGGCGAGTCTTCGTTAGTGCAATGAAGGTTCTCGAGACAGTGAGGAGCGGTACGGTGGCGAGAAGCTCCTCCGGTTAAGACTAGCCACCGGTGACATGTCGTCGGCGAGCGGCTCAGCTAGGGTTCCAAGGCCCGACATGTTAGATCCGACCAGCAGTAGTGGTGCTGTGTCGTGAATCCTTCAGGACATGGTAGTCAGGGACTCTTCGATGAGATATGTTTAGACACAGCATGCAGAGGCGTTTAGGGTTTGGATCTTGGTTAGCTTTTGGATGGTATTCTGGGGTCTAGTTTGTAATAATGTCTCGTATCGGGGACACGGAGACAGAGGGTTTGGAGAATTGGGTGTAACCCTGTATTGGGTACACATGATACGAAAATGGGGTTAGACATGGGAAATGTTCGTGTCGACAGACACAGATATAAATGTAAAAATGGGTGACTTGACATTCCATAATGGATTTCCTGAAATAGCTAACCTACTTTTGGAGTAATTACAAATCTGCTACTCTATAAAAGGAAGCTATCATAAATTAATAAAATACTCTAATTATAATTGATTAACAAATAAATTCTATAATAAAAATTATACATTAAATAATTTCTGAATAAAGTATTTCAAAAATTAATTGAAAAATAATAAAATATAGTAGAAAATTAGATCAACTTTTATTTAGGAACAGTAGGGTTACAAATCTATCCACCTTAGAAAAATTTTGTCGTCAAAATTTAAGAAATGACACGACTTGGCACTATAATGATTTGAAATGATTTGGCATGATTAACGATGATCAAGGATCAAAATCTAATAATAGCTAATGGAATCAAAATCATCCAAACACGGTTAATATTTAGGCATGAAAATATAATCATATAAACACGTTCATTATCAAAAATCATTTTGATAAGACCAAGATTGAAATCATTTAGGCACGATCAAATAGTTACAGTAGATAAAATCATCAGTCATGACTAAGAATAGTCAAAATCATCTACTTACGATAGAATCCAAGTTAGATATACGATCAGGAGCCGAAATTTAGGCACGATCATAAACCATCTAGCCATGATCAAGTAACTAGGCATGATTGATTATAGAATAGTGGTTAAAGTTAGTTATGCACGATAGATGTAGTCACAACTTTTAAGATCAAAACTACCTAAGCATTATCAAATATAAAAATGATGCGATCAAAATCAGAAATTTTAGAAATAGCGGAAAATAAAATCAAATTGAAGAATAATCAAAATCAAATCATTTTGGCTCGATTTGATCAAATAATTTGGGAATAAAGTAAAAATCATATATGCATGATCGATATCAAATTTATACATGATCAAATCATGATCAAAATTTGTGAGGCATGATCATAGGTCTAGTTACGACTAAGAGAACCAAAATTGTTTAGGCGTGATCAATTCAAAATTAAAAATTTCTAGGCACGATCAAGAATAGAATGAAGATCTAGTCATGATCGAAAATCGTATAAGCCCTATTTAAGAGTCGTTTGTCTAGATATGACCAAAAATCAAAATTTAGGCATGACAACAAATAATATGGCCAGGATAAAGATAGAAATAAAATATGATAATATGTTTCTATGGAGGACTGAATGATGATCTAATGTCGATAGAATATCAAATCACTACAATGAGTAAAGGCAATTGAAAACGGAAGATATAGGAAGAAAATCATATCATTAACGCCCTACAGGCCGATTTTCTAAGCTTGCTGACTAAACCCAGCACCAAGGAACATAAGGGGAAGCAGGCACTATAACTAATTCTATTTGGGCTAAGGAATGTATCGAATTCGATTAAATCAAATTCCGTCAAGACGTTCAATATAATCTGCCAATTAGCTTTCCCTAAATCACCCATTTTCCAAACATCAAATTCTACTCCTCCCATTTCTAACTTCATCAAAGTTATAATCTCAATTGTTGAAATTTTTTACCAAGTTGATCCATGTTTTCAAAAAATCTCAATCCTCGAAAGTTAGTGACTAAATCACTAATTAAATTTGAACATATTCTTATAGTAATCTCAAAATATTGCCATATCTCAAACATGTATAAAATCTTTCTTACTGTAACATGAATTTGATCAAAATTTGAATCCCCAACGTTTGTTAACTTTTCAACAAATCCCAACTTAACAGCCCTTCTCTTCTTTAATCGCTATCCAACTATACCAAGAGATCCTGGTCTTAATTCCTCATTATTACTTCCATACAACCATTTTTTTCCATAACCCATTAATCCTTCTACGGTCATATCCATTTAACCTGAAAAGTTAATTTTTTTAGTTTTTCTCCACTCGATCCTTATATTCTCAAGTTCCCTTATTATCCAAATTATAGTTCTAAACTTACTTTCTCTGTGGAAGAAGCTTATCAATTCCTAATCTTTCTTCACCAACCTTTGATCACTTATGGATTTTTCTATCATTCAATATAATTCTCTTTACTTGCCTTTAATCATAAAGTCAAAATTATTTTATTTCTTCATTTGTTCGAATTCGATATCACTACTAAACGGTTCTGTTATCTTATTCTCGAATAAGCCCTAAGCCTAAAGCCTCTCAAAACTTATTACCAAACCTGTCTACCCATAATCTTATTCTACTACCTTTCTACCCTTATCTGTCTAACTTTATTGTAAAACTTTGGATCCCAAGAATACCCTTACTAGAAATAAGCTAATAGAGTTGGTAGGTAACTATCTATGCTCCCTTGTATAAATAAAGATATATTTCTAGTCATCCACAAAATATATATTAGCTATCTAGTACACATAACTATTTTGTAAAGTATTTTTATATAGCTATAAAAAATATGTAATTATCAACAAGATATGCAATACACCCGAGTTGGAGACATAAAAGAAATTAGGCCATAGGTACTTGAAATGGTCCTAATAAACTCTAGGGAAGATCAAGTAGAAATTCTATAGGATTCCTTATTCCTAATGGCTATGGTATTAGAAGTGATCTCTGAGAATTGCTAGGAATAGATTATTCAGGTTAGGATAAAATCAAACATATCAAAATAATTTTGATTTGGTTTCTCAATGGTATTAAGATGCCAAACAATGTATATCTAAGATAAGGATATAGTCTCAATAGTATATGAAAATCATACATATTCGAAATCACTTTACCTAGAATTTATTCCTCGTAAGCGTACATCTGACTACAGTAAACTCTTGGCTACGTGACTCAAAGAATGACAGGTATCGAATAATTATTCAACTTTATCCATTTTTAAATGATATTTATAAAACAACTCAAGTTGTCGAAACATGACGTATATAGTGTTAGCCCAATGATTGTATCATATTTTTTTAATATGGCTAATTGATTAAGTTTAACATTATGATGTTACTAATATCTATGTAATCACTGTCATGTTGCTATTTAAACTTAGCGTTGTCCTAATGTTCACTATATCATATTAGTATACTTGTATCATACTGTATTATATTGTTTTGTTCATCTAACATGTACTTGCAGACAAGCAGTAAGTATGATCAAACTAGGACATATGCAATAAAAAATAATTGATAGGCCAAAGATGGCATTATACAAGAAGATTTCTCTGAACTGTCTAACGACCTATCCGGGGCCTTGCACTCGGGGGTTCCTCTGCCCCTTCAAGAAAAAATGCGTCTTCAAGTCTGCTCACATGTCAAAAGAAAGCCGTCATCAAAGGGCTATTAGTTTTTATATTTATTCTGTAATTTTCTTTTATTTAATCTAGGAAAAATATGAGATTGATCGGATCGGTACAGGTATAGCTATTCTCAGTTCACAATATATAGCCTTCCTATCCACAAATATCTATCTATCCAAAAGTCCACATACCAAAATAGCCTAAAATCTATCAAATTGGCCAAAACAGTTCTGTCAAAACTCGGACAAAACTCGGCCGGAACTCGGCCCGAGTTCGATCAGGATAGTTTCATATTTGTTTTGAATTTCGTTGATATCTGCATCGAACATTTAAACGCATGATTTTTGCATCCGAACTCTACCCAAACTCTGCTCGAATTCGGTCTACAAAAATACTATAAATAGAAAAGAACTTTCTCATTTCCAAATTACTCATTCACTCTTTTTTCTATCTATTCTAAAGTGTTTTTATGATCAAAGCTTTTAAATCAAGTTTGTGAAGTCCTTCGTGTACTTGTCACCAAGCACGATGTTGAAAGCGACTACAAGCTATCATTTAGCTTGTATATAGTTGCTTATGTCATGAACCACACCATGATTAGGGGCACGAGCACGTAGGTACGTCTAGCCTACGCCGCAGAGTCGACGGTAGAACGCTGTATAGGTCGTTTACAATATATAACATCTAGACACAATATGTAAACCTATCATCTCTACACGGAGGTATATAATCATAACTCAATCACAAGACATCTAAGGAGGATAGCACGAAATATGATAAGATATGATAGAAAGATAAACTGGAAATATATGCAAGATCACAACACAAGTTTAGAGTTCAAAACATAACACAAGATCCCAAAATATAAAGTATACTACAAGTCTCAATTACTAGCTGGAATGCAGTCCAGTCAAACCAAACTAGTCAAAGTATAAGAAGGCGGTGCGTCCTCAATAAACCCCGGCTCCACAGGGATGTCCATGTCGTACTTACCGTCTATGCCAAACCCATAGAAGGTCGAGCAGTCAGCCTATACATCATCTGTAAACATCAACAGGATTATCTTATTAGGATATGAGCAAGTACAAATGGTAATAGCAGTTCCATGTGAATTGACAAATTCTATAAGTGACAATTATAATAAAATATGACATAAAATATCAAGACTGAAATATAAACATGATATATAAAGCTGGATATCATGTAAGGGTATGAAATACTGAAATATAGAACAGTACAGGAATATCTGTTGTATAATATAAACATAAATGGTACCTTAAGGTATTAGAGTGTTATGTGATCGGCTTAGGACACATAATCAGGCTATTCCATTTGGCCTGGCTATCACAAGAAATGCACAAGAAGGGTCAAGCCGGGCAACATGGAAAGCGAGCACAAGAAATATAAGATCTTACTACACCCTATATATGGTGAGGGTGGCGCAAGCACATGAATAACATGATAGATATGATCATATAACCCCTAATAACTCCATATTCCTGAGTAGTATACATGACACGGGATTCAAAAGCAGGGGGCCAGCCCACTCCTAAATCAGTGTCTATACAAGTACAAGAAAAACAAGATCGAATAATGTATCAATACACCAGGAAAGTCCAGGAATAACATCTCTTGACAGGATCCGACGTATACTAGTCCGTGTACCATCGTGTCGGAAATCAAGTAAAATACTACAACTGAATCAGATATAGCAGATATCAAGATAATAAAAACTATCAGAGAATGTACTCACCTGCGATCCTGAGCTGTCAATGAGAATCGATGCTCAGAGTAATATTACAGACCTAAATATGAGATATCATGAGTTAATTAGGGTTTGACAGTGATGGCATGATATTCTAGTATATGTTATACAATCTAGGTCAAACTCAGTCAAACTAAGCCAAACTTGGTCATACTATATCACTCATAGTCAAACTAGGTCAAACTAGGTCACACAAAGTCAAACTAGGTCAAACTACGTCACACAAAGTCAAACTAGGTCAAACTAGCTCAAAGGTTGACTTTCAGTTATCTTTTGGTCAACTGGTCAACTCTGTAAAGTCCTAGTCCAATCTAGGTCAAACTAGGCTAATGGTTGACTCACAGTTGACTTTTGGTCAAATGGTCAACTATAGTCAATTCTAGTCAATTTTAGGTCCAATGTTGACTTTTTGTTGACTTTGAGTCAAAACAGTCAACTACGGTCAAACAGGATCAACTCTAGTCTAGGTATCCTATTCCTAACCTTTACTTACCAAGATACTATGTACCTTGGTCATATTGGTATCCCAATACCAATACTTTAGTAGGAATCAAATACCTTAACTTTTCCTAAGGTACATCTCTTCTACCTTGATAAGGTAAACCACATCCTAAGATACAATATTAGTATCCTAAGATACCCATTTCCTAGTATCTTAAGATACTAACATACTACCCTAACCATTACCTTCAACCCTCTAACTTACAAGTCACCAACATATCCTAATATCTAACTAACCCTATCAATACCTTATCTAACATCTAACAAATATACTAACAACTCAACACTCTAACATATCAAATATCTAATATATATAACTCTCTAAGGTATTCTAACATACCTTATCTAACAAACCATAATATCCCAACCAATATCTAAGAATACCTTTACCTCTACTATCTAACTAACATCCATGCTAACATATATAACTAACCAAGGCTAATGGGGTTGAGATGGTAGATGGGGGCTAAAGGGGTTTGCAAGGGGCTAGGCAAATAGGGAAAGGGAATGAGGGTTATTGAATGGGTTGCAAAGGAGGCAATGGATGAAATGGGGGCACCCAACCGCTGCTACTGCTGCCTGTAGTTGGCCTAAACTGATGCTGCAGTTGGCTGCTACAAGCAGTCTAGTTGCTGCTACTGCTGTGGTTTCAATGGCTGCTACCTTAGGGGCAGTGGCTCCCCTCCCTCTCTTCTATACACACACACACACTCTCACAACACCTATCCCCTTCAAACACTCACACAACCACTCTTATCTCACCCTTTATTAACACAAACCCACACACACAAGACATTAGACACACACACTACATAACACATACCACATCACTTACCCCTACTCCACAAACACATATCCACACACTCTCATCTTACAAGCATAACCCTTCTCCACAACATATATCAAATCCTCAAATCTCCGCACCCACAACACAACACACATCTAATATATATATATATATATATATATATATATATATATATATATATATTTTATATATATATATATATATATATATATATATATATATATATATATATATATATATATATATACAAAATAGTCCACTATACAAATGGATACCAAATTGACATGTATACATATAAATATGACATTGTAGGCTAAACCAATTGGATATCAACATATATATTCAAATGAAAACAAGTTTAACCATCCTAACCATTGCCAATCTACTCTCTAACAAATCTAAATCTGAAATTTAAAGTCAACTTAGCCTATTAGGCATAAATACAAACACATGGTGTGCCTCCTATTGAAAACTCTCTATTAGAATACCAAAACTACCCTAACTTCCTAAAGAGGACTAAAGAGGGCCTCAAAATCAAATCTAATGGTGGTTCATGCATGGTGGTGGATCCTATGGATTCAACTCTATCAAAAATGCAAGGGAAAGTTGAATGGAGAGATGGTTATACCTATTTGGAGTTGGATCCCAATGGTACACTCAAATGGATACGATTTCGACGAAAAAACTCGTCCAAATTGGACACCCATACTTGCTTCTTGCTCCCACTCCTTGCTAGCACCTTCTCCTTGATGGATTAGGAAGAAAATTGGAAGATTGGGTTGATTTGAGGGATCAAAACCAAGAGGGAAGCTCTTAAGTTTTGGAAAAAAACAAAGTTGGAGAAAAAGAGGCAAGTGATGAAATAAAAGTGAAGTGAATCCTTCCTATGTGTGGTCGGCCCCCTTTTTTCTAGTTGGGTCAATTTGAAATGTCCAAGATGCCCCCAACTTGTCTCTGTGGAAGCATAAAAAAGGACAAGAAAAGCCCATGCGGCTCCAAAAAGAAGGAGCCACATACGGCTCAGGAATCCTTCAGAACGTTATGCGGCTCGAAACTCCCCAACAGCTCCATGCGGCTCAGGCAAAGACACGTGGCCATACGCTGTCCGCTTCTACAGCTGGCCATAAAACAGCCTCCCAATTAATTGCTCTGAGGACAGGTCTGACGTAATGATTGACAGCTCTGACGCAATGAATGACAGCTCTGACACAATGAGTGACAGCTCTGACATAATAATGGCATGCTCTTTGGGAAAAGAAAAAAAATCTTTTATAACTGATAGGATCCGTCGAGTCCCAAGCACCCCTATGCGGCTGCCCGCCTCATGCGGCTTTCCACCTTTATGCGGCTGCCATCTTTATGCGGCTGCCCACTTCATGCGGCTGCCTCCTTCATGCGGCTGGCCGCTTCATGCGGCTGCCTCCTTCATGCTGTCATGACCCGTACCCGAAAATACGGGTACGAATACATAGACCACGTCCAGCCTACGCCGCAGTATCGGCGGTAGAGCGTTGTCAAGTACCCGATACTAACTACAATATCTAAAGATCTATAACTAGAAATGTACTCATATCTCATCACGAAAACTAAGGAAGATAAGATAAGAAATAATAACAATATCACTAGAACAACTAGAATCTACAATGATCATATGAGACAAGAATAAAACAGAGAAAAACTATACAAAAACTAAATAACTACCAGGCCTAGAACTCCTGAGAGACAACTCACGGTGAAGAATACCGAGAACCACCCCAGCTAGCAACATCCTGCAGTCCAATACCGAGGGCACAACTACTCCTAAAATTTTGTCAACATATCCAGTCAGGTTGGAACGAGCACAAATCTCAAATAACAGTTCTAATTAGACGATATTGAAAATGTAGCAGTAAGTAGAGAGAATATACAAGAAATCATGAAATGTACATGTGAGTATCATGGCAAGGTAAGATATAAATCTAGAGCTACAATAAGGCAAGTAAAACTAAGCATGGCATATACAAGAATCAAGAATCATCTATCTAGGTGTGTGAGTACTAGTTTCAACATGTGGCCGGCTTGGGTCTGTACAAGGTCTAATGATCCGGCCAATCATATGTAGAGTGTAGGATTGGCTATTCAACAAGGTCTACAAGAATAAACAAGGTGGATAATAACCACACATCTATACTAATACTCCCCGTCTCCGACTAGTATAGTGGATCCAACCATGACATATTATGACACGCGATTCTCCGAGAGGGTAGCTAGCCTTCGCAGGAATCGTGTCTATACAATGCACAAGGAACAAGAAAGACTTGCACAAGATATACCAAGGAAAGCGAGGAATAACATCTCATGATGGGATCCAGATAAATACCAATCCGTGTGAACAATGTGTCAAGAGAACAATAATATCTACACTAAATATAAGAAACATAGACAATATCATAAAACAGAAATATTATCAGAGAATGTACTCGCCTGAGATCTGGTGGAATATGTCAACCGAGTCCAAAAACAGTGTCTCGAGGACCTATAGATGGAATACTGTATCAATATATGGTTTTGGAAGTAAAATCAAGTCATACTAAGTCAAACTAGGTCAAGACAAGTCAAACTAGGTCAATCTAAGTCAAGGGTTGACTTACAGTTGACTTCTGGTCAACTGGTCAACTCTGGCCAATCCTAGGTCAACTCTAGGTCAAACGTTGACTAACAATTGACTTTGGGTCAACTAGTCAACTCTGGTCCAGTTCTAGTCAATTTTAGGCTACGGTTGACTTCCGGTTGACTTTTAGTCAAATAGTCAACTGTGGTCAACCAGGGTCAAAACTAGTCTAACCTAGGTCAAATGTTGACTCTACTTCGACGTTCGGTCAAAGTAGTCAACCAAGGTCAACACATTCAATTTCAGTGGTTGTGAAATCACTGGAATTGATGGATCTCAAAATACAACAAAAAGAGAGATTATAATAATAGGGTAAAAACCTATAGATGATGTCGCATGGTGAAACAACCATTACCAACGTCTCCAAAATGGTCAAATTAGCTAGGATAGCCTGCCCATAAGACCAATTTGGACACAGGGGAAAAAAGGTAATTTTGGGTCAAAACGGTGTCCGTGTCGGACCCACTTTGTATCGAAAAATATGCAAGAATACTAGTCTACTAAACCTAACAAATTATATGTCCACAAATCCAGAATGACGATACGAACCCAACGGTATATTCAGAATTGGATTCCGTTGACCCGGTCTCAAATTGGCCCGTTGACCAGGATATTAAAATTCCGTTTTGCACGAAAAAGCGTGTCGGAGCCAATGTCCTCAAAACTCAGCAAATTATGTGTCAACGAGTCCAGAATGAAAATACGAACACAACGGTATATCCAGAATTGGATTCCGATGAGCCGGCATCAAAAAGTCCCGTTGACCCGGACTGTGGGGCCCACTTTGCACCGAAATGCGTGTCAGGGCCCATATCCTCCAAACTAAGCAAACTTTATATGAATACATGCCAGAACGATGCCACGAGTCTACTGGTGGTGTCAGAAATCCAATTCGAAGTCCCAAATTCAAAAATAGAATTTTACAAGTACAAATTAAAGAATTTGGACAGCCAATTTTGGCGTCAAATTCGATCAACCGAACGTGCTCACAATGAAACAAAACTGGAGGGGTAGGAAGAGGGTTATACCAGCTTCACATAGGAACTAGTAGCATGCCAGACGGAGCTGCGATGGAGGAGATACGAACCGACGAAGTTGGCTCCGTAAAACTGTCCAAAATAACATAATTTAAACGGTCAACTTGGTGGCCGGTTTTGATGTATCAGACAACGAAATTAATAGACAAAAATTGATAGGAGTGAAGGGTTATATATAGAAATTGAGACGGAAGAAACGGTTCGATGATCCAACGGTCGGATTGTCCAGACAATCGATGCGAAGTCGCTGCCTCGAAGCACGAATTCTAAAACTTTCCCGTGCACGCGTCGACGGAACTCCGTGCAAAATGCATGAATCGGGCGTTTCTCGCATCGGGGAAGAGGCAGCGCTCCATGGGGGGCCAATGGGTGTTCGCCGGAGTGGGGGTGACCGACCACGCGGCGTACTGCGGCGCGCGGCCTGCTGCTGTGCGCGCTGCTATTTTGTGCTGCTGCTGCAGCTGCTATTTTACGGGGCCGGCCTGGCCGGGCACGGCGAAGGCGCGACGGCACGGCGGTGGGTCGTGGGTGGTGGTCACGGCGGTGTTGGTAGTGGTGGTGGCGGTTGAAGGTGGGGGAGCTCGGTGATGGTGGTGGTTCGAAGTGAAGAAGGAGGAGGGAGTTGTGGAGTTCGGGAGGAGGAGAGTGAGATGAGTTGCTCGGGAAGGAGCCGAGGTGAAGTCGGGAGGTTGGGGTGGTCGGCCAAAAATAAAGGCTGGTGGTGGTGGTTGAAGAGCTCGGTTTGGTTTGAGCTGTTGTTGCTAAAAGAAGGAGAGGGAGAGAATAAGTGTGTTGTGTGTGTGAAATTTGAAAAGGGAGGAGAGAGAGAAAGTGATATTTAGAGAGAGAGAAATAGGGGGTGTACTGCTCGGGTACAAGGGGGTGTGTGAGGATGTGAGGTGAGAGATATTTGTGTGTGTGAGTGATGAGAGAGAGAGACATATATTATATATGTGTATATATATACAAAGAGAGAGAGAGAGAGAATTAGATATTTCTATGTAAAGAGATATCTAGAGTAGAGGAAAAATATCAGTGGGGTGTATGGGCGGTCATGATGGAGGGTAACATGGAGCTGGGGTTGGGTTCAGTGGAGCCGGGCTGGGCCAAAATGGACTAGGTACAATAAATAAATTATTTTACGTATTTATAATCATAGATAAATAAGTAGCATGTGGAGGCTCAAATAAATGAGACACAAGTGTCAGGCGGGTAGTAGGCTTCATGTGGGCCATGTCCATATTTGGGGTCGACTAGGTTGGATCGATGTCGGGTCCCGAAATTAAATTGGAAGTCAGGTCACAAATTACGGTGGATAATTAATTAGCCTAAATTGACCCGAAAGTTGTGCGAAGGAAATGAAGCACAAAATAGAGTGTCTGAGTGGGACACGAAGGTCATGGGTGTAGAGCATCTCGAGTAGATCATTCATGAGAAGTTGATTCTGAGAAAATGACTGGTCTTGTGCTAATAAATTAAAAGTCATGGTAATGTGCTTTTGAGGATCAAGGAAAAGAGTGGGAAATCAATTAATAATTAAATGGTCTAAATTGACCCGAAGTTGCGCGATACGAAAAAGCACAAGGGAACGAGTTCAAGTGGGACACGATATATCAACATGAAGATAATCTCGTCTACTACAAACTTCAAGAAGAAAGTTTCCAGAGACTGGCATCCCTGATGCTCTAGAAATCCAAGTTACGGTAGAGAGCATTAATCAAATAGTAATATCTATTGCAAATAATTGAATTATAAAATTGAAAAAAATAAGCCCTAAATTCTGGGGCTTACAATCCTACCCACCTTATAAAAATTTTGTCTCGAAATTAAAATCATCCAATAGGTCAAGCTAAAACATGCAACTGCTATGGCTACAATACTCAATCTGCTACCTTTGTGATCGCCTATGCTGTTTCTCTCTACAATCATTTGGTTCATGTTCAACAAGCTTCTTCCATAAAAACTATGTCATTTTACCCCTTAGAATCTTCATATCAATAAGAACCTTTACGTATGTTCTAAAATATAGGTCATCCCTGAGATACTATATATCAGCAATACTTGGCCATCAACCAAAATTCCAATCTCAATAGATTTGTTTGTTTCCTTATCCCATCCTAAGTATCTTTATCTCTAATGCTCCAGTCCCAAAATACGTAGGACTAGGAACGTAGACATGCCAGCTGTAATCATACGAAGTATACTTCAATATATGGAAAACTCATATGAATACATAAGCTGTAAAATACAGTAGAACCATAACTAATCTCATCCACACAAAATAAATGAATAAAAGATATCATAAAATGATAATGAATTGTCTTGATACAATATATTGGGCGGAGACAAATCCACTACCAATAAGTAAAAAAAATACATAAGAAAAGAAATGAATTTGGCGAGCAAGCGAAGACGATCCAAATGTAATCATCCTCGAAGAAATAGCGATGGTCACGGCTAGAGCTAAAGCACCTGTGAAAGACAATAGCACACACCTGGGGAGATAACCAGGTCCTCAGAGGGACGTAACAAGACACATAATATCATGCCATATAAACTGAATAAATATTGCTCAATAAATAAGTCAATTGAATTTATAACATGGTCCAATACACACCTATTGAACGAGCGTACCATCCCTCCAACCAAACAAAGACAGGGGATGGTAAACTAATTCACGGTGACGTATCTTTCCATGCCATGAATCCAATATGGTATCCGGACCCCAACAAGGTTCAATACCTTCTCATCGAAGTAGTAAGTCACACCTACAACCAAACAAGGACAAGATGTGACGAACTAATCTGCGACAAATTATTGTTCCAAGCCACGGTCAGATACAAGTACCCAAACAAAAAGTACTCGTACCTAACGGATAAAGGTACCTAACCGTTCTAAGTGAAATATAGTTAAGAACAATCCTTCCTACGCATGGACCCTGGCTGAGTAGGATCGGCATAGTCCCCCCTTGGGCACCAGAGGCCCCATCAGTAAGAGCATGACGTTCCGCAGAATCGTCAGTGGCCGTCAGTAATCATGGGTCATCAACCCCGTATCTCCAGCGGAGAGTCCGGGTCACAAGGGAAGTGCATCGAAGCCCATACGCTAAGGAATTGTCCTTCCCGCCCATTGCCTACTCTGTTGTATCCACAACAGTAAACCTCTATAACCGCTAAGTCAAACTAAGCATGCAACCTCTATTAGCGATTATTCCTATCGCACGACTTGTACGTACTGGTGGCCAGCCAATCATGCACTTCCGTGTCCTACATGCGACACACGACTTCGTGTTACAACGTGTCAAGGCCAATGAATGCAACACACAAGGTGGTCCCTTAAATCTAGGTTTAATGTGAGAAAAATAATACATAGTAGGAAATATGAATGAACAGTAAGTTCTAACAGGTTATGCCATGTATCACAGTTTATTTTGCATAAATAAAATAAATAATGCATGAAATATGAGCTAAAATAAATAAACAGCAAATGACAAGGTGTCTTGCCTGGTAGAGCGTCGGGTGTGCTGTAAATATCACGGTGGCACGAACTGCGACTTTGGTGTAACAACTACACAAGGGGACCTCTGATAGTGGCACGGACAGTTCCATCGGGTCCAGGACGGTTAAATTGGTTAGGGTGGACACAAGGTAGACTCGAATTGACGAGGGAATATGAGTAATGGAATTAATTATGGACAATAGGATAATCAAGGAAAATTGGATATATAAAAGAAATTTATAATGCTTGAAAATATTTCTTATTAGCTTAAAAATAGTTTTTAAATAAATGCTTAAAAATAATAAAAATTGTTTTTAGGCAAAACTCCAGTTCGTCCAAATAGGGTTTCTAGTTAAAAAATACTATATCTTATTTGTAAAAATAATGGTAATAATAAATATTTGAAAAGACTAGTAAATTATTTCATAAATTTGGAAACTATATCTAGTAATAACTAAATACTTAAAAAGTTGCTTTTCTCAAACTATATTTGCTTAGGTAGAAATTATTTATAACCATCTTTAGTATCATGAAAATAGTATAAATGTATTTTAAGTCAACAACCTATCTTGTACATATAAAGAATAGATACTAAAATAATAATAGTAACAATAATAAAAATAATAATATTAACAATAATAATAATAAAATAATAATAATAACAATAATAATAATAATAATAATAATAATAATAACAAAGTCAGTAGTAAAAAAATAACAAAATCTTAAATAAAACAAAAGAAAAAGAAGAGGGATGCTTCGGTTCGTTCTCCTTTAGAAAGGAGGAGAGAGAGAGACTGAGAGGGAGAGAGAGATGCTGGGAGTTCGGCGTCGGGCGGAGGCCCGGCCGACGCGGAGAGGAGGAAGGAAGGGGGAAAGGGAATCGAGAGAAGAGGAGAAGTGAGGGGAAGAGAGTTGGGGGAGAGGCGGCGTTAGGCGGGTGACGGCGGCGGACGGTGGAGGAACGGGGAGAAGGGGGTTTGGCCACGCGTCTCGCCGGCGGACGCGCGGTGGTGGAGAGAGGAAGAAGAGAGTCGGGGGAAGTTGGGGAAAAGACGGAAGGGGTGACTCGGCCGAAGCTCGCCGGCGGACGGGGATTCACTGGTGGAGGCCAGGTCCGCGGCATTCGCCGGCACGAGGAGGTGGGGTGTCGCCAGAGGAGATCACCGGCGAACTCGCCGCACGATGCGGAGGCA
Source organism: Iris pallida (assembly GCA_029216955.1). Classification (NCBI taxonomy): domain Eukaryota; kingdom Viridiplantae; phylum Streptophyta; class Magnoliopsida; order Asparagales; family Iridaceae; genus Iris; species Iris pallida. The sequence goes on along the minus strand of JANAVB010018199.1, from coordinate 13,961,331 downwards.
GCGTAGTGGACGAAGAACGGAGGTCAGGGCGTCCGCATGCAGTGATCTCACGGCGGCGGCGAGGGTTTGCGGTGGCGTGGCCGATCTGTGCTCACCGGAGGCTAGGTGGCGCTGCGGAGGTGTGACGGAGACAAGGTAAGGGGGTTTTCATTATTTTCTTCTTCTTTTGGTTGTGGCGGTGGTGGCGATATGGCGGCGGCGATGGCCGCGGCGAAGGTGGGTTCATGGTGACTGCGGCCGAAGGGGGTGGTGATTGCTGGGTTTTTGTTTGGGGCTCCGACGATGGCCGTGGGGACGGTAGTGGCTGGTGGGGTTTTGGCCGTGGTATCGGCGTTGGCTTTGACGAGGCAGTGTGGTTAGGTCCGGGCTGGTTGTGGATATGTGGGCGTCCGAAGGGCGTGATGATGGTGGCAGTAGCAGTGTTGCAATCGGGTGGCCGGGTGCTGGTGTCAACTGGTGGACGGGGTCGAGTGCCGGAGAGGGCGGTGGCTGTGGTTGGCGTACGGTGGATGGGGTCGTGCTGGGTGTGATGGGCAGAGATGGTCGGTAGGACGGAGTTGGTGTTGTCGACAGCAATGGTATTGTGGTGTTGAGGATGATGAGGGTGGTTGGCCAAGTTGTTGGCGATAGCTTGCTGGTTGTTACGGCAAGGTTTGCTGGTGGTGATGGGATGGTGTTGGCGGAGGTTTGGCAGCGATGGTGGGAAGTCGGGCTTGGTTGGGTCGAACGGGACAGGAGTCGGGGGCTGTTGTAATGGCGGGGTCGAAGACGACGAGGAGGATGGATGGTAATATTAGGCGTAGGATTTGTTTGTGTCGGGATTGTCGACACGGAGATAAATGTATGTGTAAAAATATGAAATAAGATTATGAACATAGGAACATGGACACGATGCACGATTGGGTTGTGGAATTAATGGAGGAATAAAAATACATGGATGAGTACCTGCCTATTTATAGGATGTGGGAATTTCCATTAAGATAAGGATTAGGATATAGTTTAAACCCAAAATAGATAATTCATAACTTGATTTAAAATTATTCAAATTCAAGTCCAAATCAAAATCCAATTTAAATCTATTTAAATTTACATCCTTTAGTTTAAAACCAAATGAGATAATTCTAATTCCAAATATTGATATTAATTTAATCTATTTAAATAAATCTAAAAATTAAATCAAGATTTAAATGGCCGCAATAACTTCCAAAGATATTTTCCAAAATACCAATAATAATAATTTCAAAAATAATAAATATTTTTAAATATCTTTTTGAATAATAAAATATTAGTATTAATAAATCTCGAAAATTTCTTTTTATTTAAAATAGACTAATAAATAATTTCAAAATATATGTATGCACGAATAATGCATACATGATTATGCTCTTCCTAGTATACAATAAAATATTATTTATGATTAATAACTGCTAAAAACAAAAGGCTTCTTATAGCAAGAATAATTATATAATATTTTGAAAGTGTATAATAAAATAGAGGAAAAAATGTTTTTTCTAAAATATATACGCTCACACATATTCGCACTCGACGAGCCACTACGAAAAATAAAATTTTGCGCGACGTACAATACGACTATGCGACGTACAATACAAAATTTTAAATCAGTACTAAATTTAATAAATAAAAAAATAGTAGAAATTTAGGGGTTTTACATCCTACCCAACTTAAAAGAATTTCATCCTCGAAATTAAAAATTTGTAGGAGGTGAGAAGACACAAGGGGGTATCGATGGGAAACAATCTATAACAAATCATGCCATAAGAATTTACGATCTAGATCATAGAAAAATAATACGGTATGGTCACGGGTAATGAATGAGGGTCACGATTAAGAGAACGAAATAGATTCACTTAAATTAAGCGATTAGAGGGTCTTGATAGGGCCGAGTAGTTTGGGATGAAAATATAGCAACATCGAGTGAGAATGGTCATAGCCGATGGGAAGGTTAGAGGAAGTTCTAGTATGACGCCTTCGTCCTCCTAAAATAGGTGAAGGCGAAGCAATAAGGAGTTTCACGACGATTTTATCGAATACGAGTACGTGATTCAAGGACGTCCAAAAATTTTAAAGGAATTGCCAAGGCAGTCGCGGATGGGACTCTAAAGGACAAGTTTAGCTATGTCCTTATCCACGTAGAATGATAGATAAAAATGAACCTAAGTGCACCTGGTTGATCAGACCATCCTGTACCGGTTCTGATTAGACAATATGTTAGTGAGAATTCTTCCAATAACATATGTCATGAACAAGCTTGATAAAGATTTGAGCTTGCAAAAACTAGGCTACATTAGCATCATTAGTCTAGATAGTAAAAATATATGTACGAGATTAAGATTGAAATAAAGAACAAATATGAATAGTCTAAGAGTCATAAGGATCTAAGTCTTGTTTATTCCTATACCATCATTCTATGGTTTTATTGACTAAGGCTTGGTTGACCAAATGAGCTAAATTCCTCTAGTCTCTATGGTCTAGTTAATACTATTTGTATTCCCTTAATGATCAAGGGTGTGTCAAGTCGTGGGGTATTCTACCCAACTTAAAGAATTAAGATAAGGGTGTTTTGGGACATCCAACAAGTAGGGTCACTCTCTAATAAGCACGAAGGGAAGATAAGAATAATGATAGGAGGAATCAAGCAAGATACAATTGATAAGTCGAACGGTAGTTCGAATATGGAATCAAGGAAAGAGGTCAAGTAGGTGGATGAGATCCTAGACTTCTAATCCTATTTACAGGCTTGCTTGGTACGGTAAAGTAACCAAATAATTTATCTTGACCTGCATGGGCCACCATAAAAACATGTAACGCCCCAGTCCCAAAATACGTAGGACTAGGAACGTAGACATGCCAGCTGTGATCATACGAAGTATACTTCAATATATGGAAACCTCATATGAATACATAAGCTGTAAAATGCAGTAGAACCATAACTAATTTCATCCACACAAAATAAATAAATAAAAGATATCATAAAATGATAATAAATTGTCTTGATACAATATGTTGGGTGGAGACAAATCCACTACCAATAAGTAAAGAAAAATACATAAAAAAAGAAATAAATTTGGCGAGCAAGCGAAGACGATCCAAATGCAATCATCCTCGAAGAAATAGCGATGGTCAAGGCTAGAGCTAAAGCATCTGCGAAAGACAATAGCACACATCTGGGGAGATAATCAGGTCCTCAGAGGGACGTAACAAGACACATAATATCATGCCATATAAACAAAATAAATATTGCTCAATAAATAAGTTAATTGAATTTATAACATGGTCCAATACACACCTATTGAACGAGCGTACCATCCCCCCAACCAAACAAGGACAGGGGATGGTAAACTAATTCACGGTGACGTATCTTTCCATGCCATGAATCCAATATGGTATCCGGACCCCAACAAGGTTCAATACCTTCTCATCGAAGTAGTAAGTCACACCTACAACCAAATAAGGACAAGATGTGACGAACTAATCCGCGACAAGTATTGTTCCAAGCCACGGTCAGATACAAGTACCCAAACCAAAAGTACTCGTACCTAACGAATAAAGGTACCTAACCTTCTAAGTGAAATATAGTTAAGAACAATCCTTCCTACGCATGGACCCTTGTTGAGTAGGATCGGCATAGTCCCCCCTTGGGCACCAGAGGCCCCATCAGTAAGAGCATGACGTTCCGCAGAATCGTCAGTGGCCGTCAGTAATCATGGGTCATCCCCGTATCTCCAGCGGAGAGTCCGGGTCACAAGGGAAGTGCATCGAAGCCCATACGCTAAGGAATTGTCCTCCCCGCCCAATGCCTACTCTGTTGTATCCACAACAGTAAACCTCTATAACCGCTAAGTCAAACTAAGCATGCAAACTGGTGTAGGTCGGGTCCGTGGTGTTCGCCGACGGACGGGGATTCACTGGTGTAGGCCGGGTCCGTGGTGTTCGCCGGCACGAGGAGGTGGGGTGTCGCCAGAGGAGATCGCCGGCAAACTCGCCGCACGATGCGGAGGCAGCGTAGTGGACGGAGAACGGAGGCCAGGGCGTCCGCATGCAGTGATCTCGCGGCGGCGGCGAGGGTTTGCGGTGGCACGGTCGATCTGTGCTCACCGGAGGCTAGGTGGCGCTGCTGAGGTATGACGGAGACAAGGTATGGGGGTTTTCATTATTTTCTTCTTCTTTGGTTGTGGCGGTGGTGGCGATATAGCGGCAGCGATGGCCGCGGCGAAGGTGGGTTCATGGTGACTGCGGTCGAAGGGGGTGGTAATTGCTGGGTTTTTGTTTGGGGCTCCGGCGATGGCCGTGGGGACGGTGGTGGCCGGTGGGGTTTTGGACGTGGTGTCGGTGTTGGCTTTGACGAGGTAGTGTGGTCGGGTCCGGGCTGGTTGTGGACATGTGGGCGTCCGAAGGGCGTGATGATGGTGGCAGTGGCAGTATTACAATCGGGTGGCCGGGTGCTGGTGTCAACTAGTAGACAGGGTCGAGTGCCGGAGAAGGCGGTGGCTGTGGTTGGCGTACGGTGGACGGGGTCGTACTGGGTGTGATGGGCAGAGGTGGTCAGTAGGACGCAGTTGGTGTTGTCGACAGCAGTGGTATTGTGGTGTTGAGGAAGATGAGGGTGGTTGGCCAAGTTGTTGGCGATGGCTTGCTGGTTGTTACGGCAAGGGTGTCCGGTGGTGATGGGATGGTGTTGGCGGATGGTTCTGGAGGCGTAGGTGGTGTTGGCGGAGGTTTGGCAGCGATGGCGGGGAGTCGGGTTTGGTCGGGTCGAACGGGACAGGAGTCGGGGGCTGTTGTAATGGCGGGGTCGAAGACGATGGGGAGGATGGATAGTAATATTAGGCGTAGGATTTGTTTGTGTCAGGATTGTCGACACGGAGATAAATGTATGTGTTAAAATATGGAATAAGATTATGAACATAGGAACACGGACACAATGCACGATTGGGTTGTGGAATTTGTGGAGGAATAAAAATACATGAATGAGTGTGGAATTTGTGGAGGAATAAAAATACATGGATGAGTACCTGCCTATTTATAGGATGTGAGAATTCCAATTAAGATAAGGATTAGGATATATTTTAAACCCAAAATAGATAATTCACAACTTGATTTAAAATCAATAAAATTCAAGTCCAAATCAAAATCTAATTTAAATCTATTTAAATTTACATCCTTTAGTTTAAAACCAAATGAGATAATTCTAATTCCAAATATTGATATTAATTTAATCTATTTAAATAAATCTAAAAATTAAATCAAGATTTAAATGGCCACAATAACTTCCAAAGATATTTTCCAAAATACCAATAATAATAATTTCGAAAATAATAAATATTTTTAAATATCTTTTTGAATAATAAAATATTAGTATTAATAAATCTCAAAAATTATATTTTTATTTAAAATAGACTAATAAATAATTTCGAAATATATGTATGCACGAATAATGCATACATGATTATGCTTTTCCTAGTATACCATAAAATATTATTTATGATTAATAACTGCTAAAAACAAAAGGCTTATTATAGCAAGAATAAATATATAATATTTTGAAAGTGTATAATAAAATAAAGAAAAAAATGTTTTTTCTAAAATATGTACGCTCGCACATATTCGCACTCGACGAGCCACTACGAAAAATAAAATTTCGTGCGCGACGTACAATACGACTATGCGACGTACAATACAAAATTATAAATCAGTACTAAATTTAATAAATAAAAAAAATAGTAGAAATTTAGGGGTTTTACATTATCCTATTAATCACAAGCTCCATGAAATTATACATTCAAAACATATTCTTGGCATTGAGCCTTCTCTCTTTTACTCAAGAACTCCTGAATAAAAACCCTCAAATTCAAACTCTTAAGTCATTTACCGAATTATTTTATTACCTATGTCCATGTTTTGTTCCTGTTATCTTCCGATCTTGCACGCAATGTTATCTCCTTCTATTTCATTCTACATATCGATCTATCCTCCAATCATAAGTAAATGGTTTGTAGATAACCAAAAATCACTTGGTCATCACAGTCTTACAATGTTCAACCCTCGAATCTATACACAAGATTCTAGTCCTAAATCTGTAGTCACAAAATATAATATTTTATTACTCCTTCTTAGATACCTTAAAATCAATCTATACTATCAAACTAATCATTCTTAATGGTTTCTAAGTCCACTATAGTCAGTCACTCATATCTGTCCTATAAGCTCAACCCAATGAATCCCTAGAAAAATATACTCATCACAATCACACATAATAACATATTATCGTTACACTACAGAATCTGTTAATAAGGTCTTGCTATCCAATCATCAAAATAGAAGGTAACAAGGGCCTAAGACTGGGTCTAGCAATCCATATCAATATTCAAGCAAGGTAAGGGTCAAGCAAGACAGAAAAGATTGTCGAAATATTTCCAAGAATAGTATGAGGCCAAACGAAATGCATAGGACGTAGTCGAAGTAAAACTCAAGAACCATATACCACTGTAATTATGTCACATGAAGTTACTATCGCGCTAGTGTGCATCTGGCTGCGATTAACTTCCTTGTTCCATAATACGACGGATGGCTACGGTGCACCGCTGCCACGCCAGATAATATAGATTCCTTAACTTAACTAGGCCAAATCCGTAAAATATTTCCAAACAATTTTTACAAAATAGAGGAGAAGATGTTAGTCAAAATGCTTAGGGAGTGGTCCAAGTAGAATTCGAGAAACATATTTAACCATGATGCCGTTATCCAAAGTCATACCTCGCCAGTATTTTTCTGGATGCAAACTCCTGATTCCGTAATACAAGGATAATATACTTTTCGAACCTTTCCTGAATCAACCTATGAGGCACTTTCAACAATTACCGGAAAAGACAAGAAGAATTATCCAAGAGGCTAGCGAAGAAGAGTTTAGTCAAATCATATGAAAGATGGAACACAAACAATCATGTTGAGAAAATCCTAATTGTGGCTGTAGGTACACAGAGTTAACCAAGACGGGGAAGAATGATGATAAGAATTTGTTCTTGCTCATCCGGTCATAACAAAGTGATCCGATTGAAAATATAATCTGATAACCATATACGTCTTCCTGAAATTATGTTGCCAGAATTTTTGCCACGCCAGTAAGCATTACTGCAATAAACGATGGAGTCCATAACTTGGGTGTACACCCTATAATTATGTCATCTAGATTCCTTACCACGCCAATCGGTATGGCTGTAAGAAAATCTAAATTCCACGTCCCTGTCGTGCTAGCTAGTATGACTGCGATAAATTCTAAACTCCATAAATAAAGTAGAAATTTATCGTCCTCATCGAATATGTTTATCAGAATATCTTAACTCAATTTATAAAAACTAATTTTTAATACAACATCAAAGTCAACAACGAACGAACATCAAGATTCAAAATTCAACGACGAATCAAGGATAAGTAAATGGAAACTAGCGAAGACAGATTCTGATGCAAAGTTTAGGAAAAGTTCTCAGAAGAATTCCAAAGATACTATCTAGGTCAAGATTGAAAGTTTTGAAATATAATCTAATAATCTCAACCTTGATATAAGATTGGAAAATCATATTTGATTCTCAACCTAGAGGATATATAAGTTCAACTTATACCTTCCCTCTGGGATCCGCAACTCATCCTAAGAAGAATAAAGTTTGATACGGACAAATATTTCAAAAATCAAGATGAATGGAAACAAGTGGGAAAAGATTTGAAAAGCCTTTGAAATAAGATTCCCAGGAGTCATCTCTAGAATTTACCAAGAGTTCCTAATATGTGAATGAGTACCAAAATCCTAAAATATTCCATGACTCAACCTTAATCCTATGGCAGGCTCGCAGTAGTACAGATAAGCTCAAGTACTACCACGACTTCGCATTAATAGCAAAGACTGACCTGCATGGGCCACCACAAAAATATGTCACAACCCGTACCCGGATATACGGGTACGAATACGTGGACCACGCCCAGCCTATACCGCAGTATCGGCGGTAGAGCGTTGTCAAGTACCCGATACTAACTACAACATCTAAAGATCCATAACTAGAAATGTAATCATGTCACATCACGAAAACTAAGAAAGATAAGACAAGAAATAATAACAACATCACTAGAACAACTAGAATCTACAATGATCATATGAGACAAGAATAAAACAGAGAAAAACTATACCAAAACTAAATAACTATCAGGCCTAGAACTCCTGAAAGACAACTCACGGTAAAGAATACCGAGAACCACCCCAGCTAGCAACATCCTGCAGTCCAATACTGAGGGCACAACTACTCCTAAAATTTTGTCAACATATCTAGTCAGGATGGAACGAGCAAAAATCTCAAATAACAGTTCTAATTAGACGATATTAAAAATATAGCAGTAAATAGAGAGAATATACAAGAAATCATGAAATGTACATGTGAGTATCATGGCAAGGTAAGCTGTAAATCTAGAGCTACAATAAGACAAGTAAAACTGAGCATGGCATGTACAAGAATCAAGAATCATCTATTTAGGTGTGTGAGTACTAGTTTCAACATGTGGCCTGCTTGGGTCTGCACAAGGTCTAATGATCCGGCCAATCATATGTGGAGTGTAGGATTGGCTATTCAACAAGGTCTACAAGAATAAACAAGGTGGATAATGACCACACATCTACACTAATACTCCCCGTCTCCGACTAGTATAGTGGATCCAACCATGACACATCATGACACGCGATTTTTCGAGAGGGTAGCTAGCCTTTGTAGGAATCGTGTCTATACAATGCACAAGGAACAAGAAAGACTTGCATAAGATATACCAAGGAAAGCGAGGAATAACATCTCATGACGGGATCCAGATAAATACCAATCCGTGTGAATAATGTGTCAAGAGAACAAGAATATCTACACTAAATATAAGAAACATAGACAATATTATAAAATAGAAATATTATCAGATAATGTACTCGCCTGAGATCTGGTGGAATATGTCAACTAAGTCCAAAAACAGTGTCTCGAGGACCTATAGATGGAATACTGTATCAATATAAGGGTTTGGAAGTAAAATCAAGTCATACTAAGTCAAACTAGGTCAATCTAAGTCAAGGGTTGACTACAGTTGACTTCTGGTCAACTGGTCAACTCTGGTCAACCCTAGGTCAACTCTAGGTCAAACGTTGACTAACAGTTGACTTTGGGTCAACTGGTCAACTCTGGTCCAGTTCTAGTCAATTTTAGGCTACGGTTGACTTTCGGTTGACTTTTAGTCAAAATAGTCAACTGTGGTCAACCAGGGTCAAAACTAGTCTAACCTAGGTCAAATGTTGACTCTACTTCGACGTTCAGTCAAAGTAGTCAACCAAGGTCAACACATTCAATTTCAGTGGTTGTGAAATCACTGGAATCGATGGATCTCAAAATACAACAAAAGGAGAGATTATAATAATAGGGTGAAAACCTATAGATGATGTCGGATGGTAAAACAACCATTACCAACGTGTCCAGAATGGTCAAATTAGCTGGGATAGCCTGCCCATAAGTCCAATTTGGACACAGGGGCAAAAAGATAATTTTGGGTCAAAACGGTGTTCGTGTCGGACCCACTTTGCACCGAAAAATGTGTAAGAATACTAGTCTACTAAATATAATAAATTATAAGTCCACGAATCCAGAATGACGATACGAACCCAACGGTATATTCAGAATTGGATTCTGTTGAACCAATCTCAAATTGGTCCGTTGACCAGGACATTGAAATTCCGTTTTGCACAGAAAAGCGTATCGGAGCCAATGTCCTCAAAACTCAGCAAATTATTTGTCAACGAGTCCAGAATGACGATACAAACTCAACGGTATGTCCAGAATTGGATTCCGATGAGCCGACGTCAAAAAGTCCCGTTGACCCGGACTGTGGGACCCACTTTGCACCGAAATGCGTGCCAGGGCTCACGTCCTCCAAACTAAGCAAACTTTATATGAAAACATGCCAGAACGATGCCACGAGTCTACTGGTGGTGTCAGAAATCTAATTCGGAGTCCCGGATTCAAAAATAGAATTTTACAAGTGTAAATTAAAGAATTCGGACAGCCAACTTTGGCGTCGAATTCGACCAACCGAACGTGCTCACAATGAAACGAAACTAGAGGGGTAGAAAGAGGGTTATACCAGCTTCGTATAGGAACTGGTAGCACACCAGACGGAGCTACGAGGGAGGAGATACGAACCGACGAAGTTGGCTCCGCAAAACTGTCCAAAAATAACACAATTTAAACGGTCAACTTGGTGGCCGGTTTTGATGCATCAAACGTTGAAATTAACGAATGAAAATTGATAGGAGAGAAGGGCTATATACCAAAATTGAGACGGAAGAAACGGTTCGACGATCCAACGATCGAATTGTCTAAAAAATCGGTATGAAGTCGCTGCCTCGAAGCACGAATTCTGAAACTTTCCCGCGCGCTCGTCGACGGAACTCCATGCAAAACGTACGAATCGGACATTTCTCGCATCAGGGAAGAGGCAGCACGCCACGGGAGGGCCGCTGGGTATTCTTCGGAGTGGGGGTGGCCGGCCACGCGGTGCACGGCGGCGTACGACGGTGTCCATATTTGTGGTCGACTAGGTTGGATCGATGTCGGGTCCCAAAATTAAATTAGAAGTCAGGTCACAAATTACGGTGGATAATTAATTGGCCTAAATTGACCCGAAAGTTGTGCAAAGAAAATGAATCACAAAATTGAGTATCTGAGTGGAACACGAAGGTCATGGGTGTAGAGTGTCTCGAGTAGATCATTCATTAGAAGTTGGTTCTGAGAAAATAACTGGTCTTGTGCTCCTAAATTAAAAGTCATGGTAACGTGCTTATGAGGATCAAGGAAAAGAGTGCGAAATCAATTAATAATTAAATAGTCTAAATTGACCCGAAGTTGCGCGATACGAAAAGAGCACAAGGGAACGAGTTCGAGTGGGACACGATATATCAACATGAAGATAATCTCGCCTACTACAAACATCAAGAAAAAAGTTTCCAGAGACTGGCATCCCTGATGCTCTAGAAATCCAAGTCACGGTAGAGAGCATTAATCAAATAATAATATCTATTACAAATAATTGAATTATAAAATTGAAAAAATAAGCCCTAAATTCAGGGGCTTACACATGCGGCTGCCCGCTTCATGCGGCTGCCTCCTTCATGCGGCTGCACTTTCATGAGGCTGCCTCCTTCATACGGCTGCCACCCTCATGCCGCTACTACCTTCATGCGGCTAGGATTGTGGGGGCCACCCATATACGGTTCACTTAGAGACCGTACACGACAGAGAGACACGTGGCGATCCTCATGACAAGTTGAGACACGTGGCTGTCTTATCCCCTCGGAGTTATGGCTGCTCGCAAATCCTGACAACCAGATTTAGTGTAATCACCATTATTACTCAAATCAAATCTGATTTGTGGTGATTAAGAAAATTGGACACGTGGCGGAAGATCCGAGCATGTCATGAGAAATTATGAAGATTCATTACAATCAGCATTAATTGTCCATACAGATTTGGCACAATCAAGAATTAATTGCCCAGATGTGATGCAATCAAGATCAATGGTCCAGATTATTGGGCACCGAATTTTCAAGGGGCAATCATTGCAAACCCTAATAATCACACCCCACTCCTATAAATAGCAAGGTGCTATTCCCTGGCAAAATGATCAGATCCCGATTAAAAAAATATAACAAGGTGCCATTCCCTTGCAAAAGATCCCCTCCACCCGGCTGGACACACAGAGAGACAAAGGCGCGCATGAAAGAGTCTTCCCGTCCTGAGAGCATTTCTTCATCAGAGCCAAGGCTACGTCCGATCGTCCAAGGAGTAAGACAGAGCTGCCGTCGCTTTCCCGAGCCTCTATCGCCATCCCCCAGAATCAAAAATAAACAATCGTACTTAGATTGTTGTACCTAGGTTTTTATTCCTAGGCTTTCTTTGTACAAGCGAGTTTGTATTATGAGTCTAAGTTCAGTCCTCCTATAAAATTGTTATGTACTTTTATAATCAATGACAAACAGTCTCCATTGGTCAACTTTGTTGGCCCATTACCAAATGGTCACACCGATTTTGATAAATCAATAAATGACTTAAGTCAATACACAAAATATACAAACTACTGCTAACATTTCAGGTCAAGTAAATTCAATTTCAGAGAGTGTACTACAACATCAGCAAGCATAAAAATTATCATCCTGATGTACTTATGCACTGGAATCAATCTGAGTCATTTTACAGTTTATTATGTATTTTATCCTTTATTGAGTCTATGATACAAATTATAAAATCGACTGAGTATTACTTGCTTAGGTTATTCACTGTCCACTCTTCTATAAAGCCTACCCATTCATTCAATGTCTACTTACCAAAAGTTCCATTTATCTTATGCAACAGATTTTGACAAAATATTACTAGATGAACTTAGACAGAACTCAGGCCGAGTTCGGTCCGAGTTCGGACCGAGTTCGGTCATTTCAAAATCAAATGTTTGTTACCTCCAAATCTGTATGCAACGTTCGTTTGCGAAATCTTTGCATCCGAACTCCACCCGAACTCTGCCCGAGTTCGGTTCTCAAAAAACACCTATAAATAGAAGAGAAATTTTCTTTTTCAAATTACTTATCATTTCTTCTCTCTATCTATTCCTAAAGTATTTTTAGTGTTCTAAAAGCTTTTATACTCCATCTATACATCTCTTAGCCAAAGCCAGTAATACCGATTCGATTTAGAGTTCTTTGGTTCTCAGAGTTGTAAAGAGGTCGTTCAAGTTCAGAAATCATCTCTGTTTTAGGAGCCGGTCGTGCACTCGTCACCAAGCACGGTGTTGTGAAGTTGGTCATGCACTTGTCACCAATTATGGTGTTGTAAAGAGATTGCATGCTCTCAATTAGCTTGTGAATTGTAGATTAACTGCAGGCAAGAGTACCAACGACTAGATTAGTCCTCTAAGAGGAAAACCAATATATATCGCGGTGTTCACTGAGTTTGATTCTCTGAGCTCTTGCTACATTTATTTATTGTCTCTTTATTTACTAAGATAGTTATCTGCCTTTAATTTATAAGTTATGATTTATTCTGCTGCACTCACACTCACTCTATTCACCCCCCTCTAGAGGTGCTCAATGGTCCTACAATTGGTATCAGAGCAGGTTATATTCTAATATAACAACCTCAGAGAGTATATATGGCAGCCGTGAAATCAATATTCAACGTTGAAGGAAAATTACAAATAGACCCCTACTATTTGATGGAACAAACTATATATACTAGAAAATACGTATGACATTCTTCTTAAAGTCTCTTGGCTTTGATCTTTGGTCTATAGTTATTGACGGTTATAAGAAACCGACACCTACAGTGGTTGATGGCGTACTTATACACAAGCCTCATAATAAATATATTGTAACCCCCATTTTCAAAAAAAATTAATAAATGAAAAACAATTCCAAATTTGCCCCAAATTGATTCCAATAGGTCCTAAATATTTTTCCATTAATTTTAGATTTTTTTGGCGATTTGTTTGTAGTCATTTGGACGTCATTTGAATTTTTTGTAATAAAATAACTGCTACCGTAAAAGCTGCATTTCTCCCCGTTTTGGTAAAATGATAAAAAATATAATCCTAGGGTCAAGTTAGTAATTAACCATGGTTAGTTTGCCCTAATTTTATTTTTTATAAATAGGCACACACCCTAATGTAAAAATCCTAATTTTAAAATCAATTTTTAATTGAATCCTCAAATTAATTTCTTTTTATTTCTTCCCTGTTACTGTTACTCCGGCGATCGACGGCGACCGAACTCCGGCGAGCCCCCGTTCTTCGTGCCCAGACCCCGTCGTCGACGACCAAGGATATAATCGAGTCGAGCACTACGAGCCGCACCCGAAGCCGACCTCCGCCGCCGCCCACGGCCACCGCAGCGCCGCCGCCATCGCCCGTCCGACCGGCCACGTAGGTTACTCCCCCATTTCTTCATCAACTCATCATTTTCTTGACACCATCGAGTTCGTCTTGACGAGAAGAAGCATTTGCCCCTGTTCCTGACTCACCCCGACACACGGACACGTAGAAATGCCTAACCCTAGTTTAGACACGCGAACACAGACGCAAATTTGTGTCTTGGTGACAAGTGGTTGACACCATCGTGTCGAGAACATCTTGGCGGACACGCTGGTGTGTTTCGACACGAGCATTCATGTCAGTATAGGCCGACACGAGTGCTGGACACAAACCCGAGTGTCCAAGCACTCGGGACACGAGGAAGATGGTGAACCCCCTTTCTTTTGAAACCATTATTACCAAAACCCCCTTTTGGCCAACCAGTGTTCGAGCCCCCCTTTCTTGAGTTTGTTTTATGTTTTTATTTGGTTTTGTTTTATATATAATGAACATATATGCATTTGGTTTAGATTAAAACTAACTAAGTTTCAACCCTTACCAAAACCAGAGTTCTTACTGGTTAGCGTAGCACATGCACGCGCATGGGGAGCCCTTTGGCAGACCCGAGTTCGAACTTCCCTATTGTATGTTTGGGTTATTTTTTGTATGTTTTTGTTTATATATATATATATATATATATATATATATATATATATATATATATATATATATATATATATATATATATATGTTATATATAATAAATTATATGCTGTATAAATACAGTATTAGGAATTTCTGTAAATACTAATTTTTATATATAAATTGTATATTCTTTTATATTTTGATTAATTACTAAGCATTTATATATATATTTAGTATATGTGCATATATATATATATATTTTGTATATATATATATATATATATATATATATATATATATATATATATATATATATATATATATATATATATATATATATATATATATATATATGTTTGAAAGTATATATGTACATATATAAATCTCTCTCTAAATAAAATTATGATATAATGATGTCAACATAATATAAATTTCTTTTGTGTTTTTGGAGTAATATATTACATAAAATTATATTTATATTTTAATTTTGCATTTCTATTTATGTTATTTAATTTCTGTCATTTAATTTCTGTCATTTAATTTATGGCAATATAAATACAGTGCCTATACTGTAATATATATTTTAATTTCTGTCATTTAATTTATGTTATTTAAATTATGTCAATATAAATACAGTGCCTAAACTGTAATATGTATTTTAAATTTTTTCATTTATTTATGTCATTTAAATTTATGTCATTATAAATATAGTGCCTATAATGTAATATGTAAATAAATACAGTACATATACTGTAATACGTATTTATAAATACAGTGCCTATACTGTAATATGTACGCTTTCAATTTCTGTAATTTAAATTCCTTTAAATTACATATATTTAAATTCTGCATTTAAATACGATTTTACGTACTTTGTGCAAACGACCACTCTAAGTCCAAGCCTAGCACGGGTTGATCGGACTTAGGTAAGCCTACACATATTCGGGGTCTAGTCGATTCATGCTGGGCTTGATTCACAGCTTCGGGTCCCGTATCTGGACTTCAATTCAATTTCAAATACGCGGACAAATACATTAAATAATTATTTATTTAATTTCAGAATCTGTAATTTATGAACTTTGAATTTTCAGACAACTTTTTAATGCTGAATAAATTCTAGAAAAAAATACTATAAAATGCTATGTTAATTAATATAATTTAATATAATTTATGCATGATTTAATTTATTGTTTTGACACTGTTTAAAAATTGTAAACCAGAACTCAATTTTAATGTACACTTGTATTCTGATTTTTAATAAATACTTACACTGGATCATAAATTCCAGAAAATTTATATTAAATTACTATAGTTAACAAGGATCAATTTGGTATATTATTTCATATAAAATAGGACTGTATAACTATCTTAATAATTATTGGAACATAATGTACAGTCTGATTAATTAATTAATTAATATTGACTTGTGTGTTTTTGGAATATTCTAGTATCGGGACCTTACCTTACCTTAGTGTAGAGACCTACTTGTTAGTCTAGATGTTATAACACCTCAATTTGGACTACTAGAGCTTAATATAGCTAGTGTCCTATTAGGATCCGTGTCACAA
Organism: Iris pallida; assembly: GCA_029216955.1. Classification (NCBI taxonomy): domain Eukaryota; kingdom Viridiplantae; phylum Streptophyta; class Magnoliopsida; order Asparagales; family Iridaceae; genus Iris; species Iris pallida. The sequence goes on along the minus strand of JANAVB010018199.1, from coordinate 13,945,195 downwards.
TACTAGTGTAATCTTAATCATAACTTAGAGGCTGAGTTGTATATCATTTTGACAGGACACCGGACATTTGTACCTTCATATTCTTATTCTTGCTTTGCTCAAGACAAGTATCCCTACAAACTTATTTACTGCATATGACAATAAACTATGAATAAATCATGTTAGAATACTGCTTTCTGGAAACTGTAAGTCATATCTTCACATGCTTCTTACTGGTTCTCAGTACATGCCATGCTCTATACTACTCTTAGTATCACTCACATGTTATATAATGGGTTATGGGGAAACTGTTAGTAGAGTACGTGATCATGCCCCCTTCTCCGTATGCATTTATCGTGCATTGTTACATTCTATATGCAACTTTGTCGTATGTCTGATCCCGTATTTGTGTATGTATATATACTGATGCCGTTAAGTGCACGTATATGCACTTCATAAATTGATATGTACCACAGTACATCCTACTACCTATTGACCGATCACGTACATGCTACAGTTTTAAACTTTAAAATAAACATATATTGCTATGATAAAATGTATCTAAAACTGGATAAATTAAGATATGCTATGATTATGCTATTTCATCTCTTTCCATTACATGATCTGTATTATATATTTGTAGTACAAGTACTTGCTCCCGTCCTGACAGGATAACGTTGTAGATACACTTTCCGAGGAGAAAATGCTATGTGATACATATTATGGCACTGCATTTGAGGACCTAGCCTTAGCTCCAGAAGAGGCCCCAACGGAGAACCTTGCTTAGATATCTTTCATGTATTTTGAGACTTAAACTTTGGTTTGAACTTATATTTGGATACTGGACTTTGTCTCCAGTCTCATACATTTGAAGTGTAATAACAACACTTGTTTACTTTCGTCAATAGAAGCTGTGTTGTGATAAAATCTTATTTGGCTTAATGTTAGCACACTTAGTATCATTCATGTATAAACTCTTAGAATAGCTTACTACGCTTTAACCAAGTATAGGCTGGACATGGCTCGGCCCGGCCCAACAATTTGGGTAACGGGTCGTGACATATTTTTAGTGGTGGCCCATGCAGGTCTTTGACTAAGTTGTTTGGTTACGTTATTGTACCAAGCATGCCTGCAATTAGGAACTTAAGATAACTAGATAACACCAGGAATAACATTTAGAACACCTAGAGGATTACTAGGATTACAACATAGGGAAAACTCATCACAGCATAGGACCGTTAAATATAATTAGTCTCTTATTTTTAATTCAATGGGTTATAATTTTGACCAAGATAGTACCATTGGGATGACCCCTGAGGATCTCACTCTAAATCTTACCTCAAAATATGTTTCCGCTTGTTTCCATTTACTCTCCCTTAATTCGTTGTTGAATTTGATTCCTGATATTCGTTATTGACATTTGATTTTGCATCAAGATAAACTTTATGGATTAAGTTAAGGTGTATTCTGATAACATATTTGATGATGACAGTGAGAAAGGTAAATGTCTGCTTTAATTATGAAGTTTAGAATTTATCGCAGCCATATTAGCTGGTATGACAAAAACATAGAGTCTGATTTTGGATATACTTATCCTAGTCATGAAATTTAGATTTTCTTGTAGCCTTACCGATTGGCGTGGTGAGAATTCTAGATAACATGATTATAGGGTGTATACTTTAGTTATGACTCCATCGTTTATTGCATCGATGCTTACTGGCGTGGCAAAATTCTGGCAACATGATTTCAGAAAGATGTGTATGGTTATCAGATCATATCTTAAATCAGTTTACTTCATTATGACCAAATAATCAAGAACAAATTTCTATCATTATTTCTTTTGTCTTACCATTATTTCTTCGTCTTAATTAACCCTGTTCTAATTACATCTCAATTGTCTCGTATCTACTTCAGTTAGTTACACTTTGAAATCTTTTTAAATTTTCGTATTTCTTCACTTGAAAAATGCCAAAAAAAAGAGTATCGTAAATCATCTAGCTCGAAAAGGATGTAAGTTGTTATCATATGGTAATCTTGGTGGGAATATAAAACATTGGATATTCAGATAAAATTATGGAAGAAAGCTATGACTGAAATTAGAAACAGGAAGAGATCAGTAGTATCGGCTTAGAAATGATTACACTAGAGAATTATTTTGATGATGAATTATTTGGAAAGAACATAAGAGAAGTTCGAATAAGAAGTGCAGTAGAATATACATTAATGGTTAGGACATTAATATTTCGTATATGTATTTTAGAACTGACATGGATATTCAAGGTCGAAATGTTTTTGAGAACTTGGATGATTTTAGGGTTAATAATTCTCGAGATATTTTATTTTGAGGTTATGATACCAATTTAGGAATTTAAATAATGGAGAAGTGACTTTAACCTCATGTGGTGATGATACGAAATTGAAAAACGATTGGTAAAAAAATGACTAGAAACAGGGAGAACACTACGTTATTGAGTAAAAGGAACCCTTAGAGATTTTTGTAGGAATTCTAAATTTAATGAGGATAATGATTAAAGGTGTAAGTTGAAAGGATTGTGAACTGATTTTATAATGAAGGATAAAATTTTATATGGTAATAGTGATGTTAGACTTGAGCAATACAAGAGTATCAATTGGAATAACGATTAACGATTTATGATCCTTGATTCAAGAATTTTGGATCTAGGTTAAAGGCATGATGAAGGTATTTCGACTTCAGGATGACTAAATGGAGAATGAACTGCAAAATTAAGGAGGGTAGACAATTTTGAGAAGCTCTAACTTGAACATACTTTATGGGTTAGTAACCTTGGAATACAGGTCAAGCCTATAGTATTATGGCAGGGTTCAATCTTCATGACTGAAGGTTATGATTTTTTGTATAAGGGTTTGATTTTCATATTTGGACTTGTGAGATAAATGTATGATTGACAAATGATGATCATATAAACTTGGTAGTAGCAGAGTGAGATGATTATCTTGACTTTCCTATAAAATCTTGTATTTTGATTTCTCTATCTTAATAGAAGGAATTTGATTTTCCCTATCCTTAAATCATTCTTTAAATTCCAATATCGCTAATTACTAAATCCCTTTGATCGCGACCATTCAACTTTGGTCATCTCCTTTATCTTAACAATATTCTTAATCCTTAATCGTACTTAATTGATTTAAATTCCATCGAGGCCTAGATCTCTATCAATATGTTGCTCATGCTTGGACTACGATTATATTCCTCATCATGCTTGGACTACGATTATATTTCTCATCATGCCTAATTACTGATTATGATCATGTTTGGATCTAGATACCATTATCATTCGTATCTAAACTTTCGATTTAAGTTCTTAATAGTAACTAGTTTCGTGCTAACCATGATTTGACTTAGCCATCATTCTTCTTGTTTGAACTCTCAATAGGTAAAACACAACAAACCCTGATGAATTCTTAATTTCCTTCCATAGTTGCATCCATCTAGGTGTCACCTAGGTGTAGACAAAGTTTGGTAGAAATTCGTGTCCATTAGGTATGCGTATCGGACACGTATCGGTATTTTTAAACATGTGTTTGTTGAAATGCCTAAACGAATCTTTTGTTCATCATTTTCAAAACTAATTTCATATTTGGACAGCCCTATATGTGTGATTTAATATTCTATATGACTGAGCACACTTTCGAGTTGAATTTGTGTCCAAAATTGGACACGAATATGTGCACGATGACCCCGCACTGTGCCCTGCTACCCGACACAATTTTTGGACACAACACGCCACGTGGTGGCCTGACACTTGGCCAGTAGGTCAGGGCAGTGACTGACAGGTCACCCCCAAGCCACGCTTGGCTATGTGTTGTATCGGATACATTCTCATGCACGCACACGTTTTGTACTATCACTGTGCAGTCAGTTTCTTTGCTCTGATACACCTGTCGTGTCCTGTCCTACCATGACGAGGACATGAGTCAGGGCGGCCAAACTTGAGCCCTAGTCACCCTCGACCACTGTGCACGAGCACGTGGCCGTTCGTGTCCTGTGGCGTGTCCATGAGGACGTGACACCTCAGTACGAGCTTGTGCACACACGAAATTCCTCTTCTGATACGCACTTCATGCGTGGACACGAGGATACTTGGAGTCATGTCAGGCTACCCTAACCCTAGCCCTAGGCCTAGACTATCAGTGGACACGTGCACGACACTTTTGGTTGTGTGTGTCATATCATTTGTGGCTCGACACACGTGCACGAGACAATGCACTGCACTATCTCTGACACTGTGTTCGACCAAGTTTTGTGACACGAATTGGACACGATTCTTGGCTGTTTGGACATGAATAGACCCCCCCCGACACGAGTACATGGTGACTCACCTCTGTATGTAACCAATTTGGGTTTATCATTTGTTTTGGGCTCGAATTCATGTGAAAACAGTGAGTTTACTGATATTGCAAAAATTGGGGTTTGGGGATTTCGAATAAAATTGTTAGTTTATCTCTGAGTATATACATATATAAGTATATTTGTATGCTTGTTTATTTGTATGTATGTATTTACTGTATGTGTGTGTCTATCTATTACTAGAGTATGCACATATGTATAAGAGTTGATGTTGATACCTGAGATTGAATGCTAGCTAACATGAATGCTATTGTAATACAAACTTGAGATGTTTTTGAATGGTTAAAATTGAGTTTAAAGCAGTTAACTGAGTTTAAGTTGAATATATTAAACTGATACCTTGTTTTCCTTTGCTAATATTGAACCTGAAAACTGTGAACTTGAGTATTCGGTTCACTAAGTTTTGAATATGTAAAACTGAGATAATTATCTGAGATTCTTGTATTCCTCACTGTCCACTCCCTTCATCCTTCCCTTTCCTTTACATCCCTCTTTATGCATATATATGTATGTATGTAATATGTATGTATGTAATGTATATATGTATGTATATAAATATGCATGTATGTAATGTAAGTATGTATGAATGTATACATGTATGTTATGCATCCATGTATGTAATGTGTGGATTCATGAATGCAATATAATGTGTGGATACATGAATGCAATGTATGTGTGGATACATGAATGCAAGTATGAATGTATTTATATATTTGTATCTATAGGTTGCGTTATAGGCCTAGTATATAGGTTACCTATAGGCTCGTAGATTTGACTAGTTTGACCAAGTTGATAAGTGTAAGTTTTAAAACCCTAGAATTGACCAAAGTTTGACCCAATTGTTCAAGTTCACTAGAGTTGACCAAAAGTCAACATTGAGTCAATATATGACTAATTGACCTAGCTTGACTAGAGTTTGACCTAGAGTTGACGAACCTAGAATAGAGTTGACTAGTTTGACTAGAGAGTTGAGTGAGAGTTGACTTTGACCTAGAAATCATGTAAATACATTGTACTCTTCAAATTATAATCCTTTTGTATACATCATGACTTGTGTTGCTTTAAATAGGACTTAGATACCTCATTTCGGACAGTATATTTCCACAAACATTCAGATTGCAGGCGAGTACATTCTCTGATCATTTCATACTTGCTAGGACTTATAATCATGTTCTAGATTACTTTACTTGATGCTGACACTTGTTATCATGGATTAGTACTATATGGATATTTCATGCGATGTTATCCCCTTATAGGATACAGTAGGTATTTCATGTTTGTGTACTTTATCATAGGCATCGTGTACTCCTTGTGTTCGTGTTATTCGTGTACAAATCGTATGAAATCGTGTACTCTCATGTGCTCACATGATCTTCATGTGCAAACTATACTTCGTGTGTAATAATATAACTTGATTGGATCCTTGTTTATTGATTGGAGAGGGTGAGTAGGAAATGGTTATGCGACCAAATCCCCTATTATATAAAATATTGTATATGTCCATTGTGCCCTCGTGTATAATGGAGTCTCATTTTACTGTATAACCTAACATGTTTACACAACCATATTGTGCTCTAAATCACTAGTCACTTATAGTTCTTACATATCATGTATATATTTTCAGTTTACAAATATCTTTCTTATTTTTTTGTACATCTTCTTACAGTTCATGTATCATACTCTTTTGTATGATTTATATTTCCTGCCATGGTCTGAACTGCGTGAGATGTACTGTGCTCGCTGTTGTCCTGACTGGACCTGTTGAAAATATTACAGATGATACTGAGGACTTCTACCCAACCTACTATAGAGCCCATCTAAACGACACCTGCGAGTTGGACCTACAGGAGGATCCAGCTCTAGCTGACGACGTCATCCCTACTGCTTAGACTAGATTAGCTAGGCCTTATCTTATTTTCATTATGTCAATTGTATTGACTTTAGAGTTGTATTATTTTTGGATGTTTGTGATGTTGTGTTGTTTAGACACTTAGACTTTCCTTCTGTTTGTATGTTCTCTTTTGAGATTTCATATCTATCATATCATGCTATTTCTATCTTTAGATTGTGATTGAGTTGTAACTTCTGTTATTTGTCCTTCGTTCAGAGAGTATATCATATTGTATTTGGTTCGTGATAGTGACCTAGGACAGCATTCTACCGCCGATACTGCGACGTAGGCTGGACGTACCCACTTTTTGTGTCCCTACACTGGTGCGGGTCGTGACATGTTTTTAGTGGTGGCCCATGTAGGTCTCGAGAGTCACAACTAGTACAATTTCGTAGTGGTACTCGAACAATATTATCACTACAGGTAGGATATAGGATATAAGTTTTGAGGTACTCAATCACATCTAGGAAAAACTCTTATCTAAATTCCTGCCTTCTAAAATTATTGTTGAAAATTTCTTCCCTTTGAAATAAACTGTCCTCCTTTGATTATATCGCTTCCTTCTCAGTATTGATTTCCTTGTTTGGACTGTCTTCAGGATGGTTATGGAGACACGATCTCATCGCCCCGGCCAGGAGGATACTGCCGACAGGTCTTCCATCTCTTGTCCAGCTCATCAGATTCCTGAGACCGTAGCTTCCCTTATTCCTCTACCTGTTTGGAGGCCTACCCCAGTTATTCCTGAGGTGCTTCAGCCGCAGCAGCAGCCACCTGCGGGGTTGGTTGACGCTGTACACCTTTTTTCCTTAGTAAAGTGGATCTTGGAGTCGCTTCAGCAGCAGCAGCAGCAGCGCCAGACTGCTGTCTTCCGTCAGGGCATAGACGACGCCCACCAGCTGGTCAGGACGACCGTGGAGCGGGTGACTGCACAGCCACAGGAAGGCAAGATCCAGCAGTATCAGCAGCGGACGCCAGACATCCAAGATTTCCAGAAGATGCATCTTAGGGACTTTCGAGGCACAGAGGGGATCCTATATGCCGATGATTGGATCGAGCATAACGACGAGATTCCGGCTGGCGGAGATACCAGCCCGACTTCAGATCGAGGCGGCAGGCAACCAGATGCAGGACCTTGCCAGGATATGGTACCAGACAGACCCCCGAGTGGGAACTGAGGGACAGACTTGGGCAGCCTTCAATAAGCTGTTCAAGGAGCAGTTCTTCCCAGAAGTAGCACTAGGAGGCATAGAGCAGCAGTTCGAGAGTCTGGTTTAGGGGAACCAGACATTCGAGGAGTATGCAAGAGAGTTCTGCCGGCTGAGCAGATTTATTGAGGATTTGAGCGAGACGACGAAGGCGAGGAATTTCCGTAGAGGTTTGATCAGGGAGGTTTGGTCCTTGACCAAGAGTGACAGGGATGCTTCTTTTGCGAAGATCCTCACAGGAGCCATGGCAGCAGAGGACGACCTAGGGCTAAAACTGAAGAGAGGTCGGGACTTTCACGGAGCTAGTGGAAGCAGAGGTCCGTTCATGTACAGATTCAGCAGCAACAGTAGAGGCCTGTTCAACATCAGCTTCAGGATCAGGGGCGTACCTATTTCCAGCAGGTACCCAGACAGCAGCATGACGCTATGTGTAACTTCTGCAATAAGGCAGGTTATTGGTGGAACGACTGCAGGAAGAGGCTGGGTAAGTGTTTACTTTGTGGGTCAGTAGAACATCAGTGTAGGGAGTGTCCCAAGAACCCGACACCATTGGCTCCGACAGCAGCAGGAGCTAGGGCTCCGACAGGGCAGCAAAGGTTTGTCCAGCATCAACAGTAGGCTAGAGGAGGAGGCCAGCAGGGGTAAGCTTTCGCCATGACAGTCGAGGATGCACAGGCAGTAGGAGGGATGCTTGTAGGTTCCGTTCTTATTCGATTCCATTTCTACCTTTTCCTCATTATAAACTATCTTGAAATTCGATTCGAATTCGATTCCGACAGTTACTGTCTACCTTCTTCTGCTTGTTGATAAATTGGATGCTTAGTATTTAATGATGATTTGATTTCTACCAAGATAAGTCGTATGGGCTAGGTCACCTCAGTTATGGGATCTAGAATCTTCTACAGTCATATTAGCTGACATGGTGAGGACATATAGTCTGATTTTGGACGTATTTCTCTGGTGTAGGAATTTAAGGTTTTCGCAGCCAAGCATGCGACAATGCAAAAATTTTAAATACCATGATTCTAGAGGTATGTACCTTAGTTGGGGACTCTATGATATATCGTAGACTTGCTTACTAGTTTGACGAAGATTTTGTGTATCATGATTTTGGACAGACGTATATAATTATCGGATTATATGATTTAGAGACTTTGATTGATTGGGGGTTTAACATAGAAGGAGTACGACCAACCTAAATTTCGAGGACAAAATTATTCTAAGTGGGGTAGACTTGTAATGCCCACTTTTCTAAAATGAGGGTAATTTTAAACTTTTATAATTTTGATTATTCAATAATAAGATTTAATTCATTTTATGCTTTTTAGTAATTTTTAATTAATTAATACTATTTAAAATATTGAATTGTGATTTTGATGGTTAACTAGTGTAACCCTAGAATTTCTAATCCTGGAGATTAACCATGACCATGGGAGCCTAGTCATGTGATTAGAATTTCAATTTACCACTTTTTAGCCTAAGTGTATTTTGGTCATTTTTGACTTTTAATGAAAATGAATTTTATTAATTAAATATGTGCTATTTGTTTAGTTGAGATTGACCTATAATCTTAGCCTAATCTAGATTTGCCTTGAGCTTAAAATCTTGAGTAGGATATCCTACTAAGTGAGAAGATTAGCAATATCTAGATATTTATAAGTAGGATATTTTCTCCTTAGGATATTTGTAGAAAAAAGCCTTAGGACTAAATTGAATCAATGTGAGGACTTGAAATTATGTGGAGAGGCCTTAGCCATCCATCTACATCTAAACCTAACCATAATTTCTATTGTGGCAGCCACAAGTAGTATCCGCCCTTCTATAAAATATTATTTAGTAGCCCCTTGCCTCTTTTAACACCTACAAAGAACCCTAACTTGTTCTTCCCCAAATTCTCCATTTTAATCCAAATTGATCCCAAATTGAGGCTACTCTCTTGCATTAAGATTCACAATAGAAGAGGAGGGTAGTGGAGGCCTGCTAGTAAGGATTTGAAGTGAATTTGGCCATAGCTTGTGGAGGGAACAACTCACTTAGGTGCCTTTTCATTTAGTTTGAACTCTCAATAGGTAAAACACTACAAACCCTAATGAATTCCTAATTTCCTTCCATAGTTGCATCCATCTAGGTGTCCCCTAGGTGTAGCCCAAGTTTGGTTGGAATTCGTGTCCATTAGGTATACGTATCGGACACGTATCGGTGTTTTTAAATATGTGTTTGTTGAAATACCTAAACAAATCTTTTGTTCATCATTTTCAAAACTAATTTCATATTTGGATAGCCCTATATGTGTGATTTAATATTCTGTATGACTGAGCACACTTTCAAGTCGGATTCTTGTCCAAAATTAGACACAAACCTGTGCACGATGACCCCGCATTGTGCCCTGCTACCCGACACAGTTTTTGGACACGACACGCTACGTGGTGGCCTGACACTTGGCCAGTAGGTCGGGGCAGTGACAGATAGGTCATCCCCCAAGCCACGCTTGGCTATGTGTCGTATCGGACACGTTCTCACGCACGTACACGTTTTGCACTGTCATGTACAGTCGGTTTCCTTGCTCTGATACACCTCTCGTGTCCTGTACTAACACGACGAGGACATGAGTCAGGGCAACCATACTCGAGCCCTAGCACCCTCGACTACTACACACGAGCACGTGGCTGTTCGTGTCATGTGGCGTGTCTACGAGGACGTGACACCTCAGCACCAGCCTATGCACACACGAAATTCCTCCTCTGGTACGCACTTCGTGCGTGCACACAAGGACACCTGGACACGTATCAGGCTACCCTAACCCTAGCCCTAGACCTAGACTATCAGTGGACACGTGCAAGACACTTTTGGTTGTGTGTCATGTCATTTGTGGCTCGACACACGTGCACAAGACAGTGTACACTATGTTCGACTAGGTTTTAGGACACGAATTGGACATGATTCTCGACTGTATGGACACGAATAGACCCCCCCGACACGAGTACATGGTGACTTATCTCTGTATGTGACTGATTTGGATTTATCATTTGTTTTGGGTTCGAATTCATGTAAAAACAGTGCGTTTACTGATATTGCAAAAACTGGGGTTTAGGGATTTCGAATACAAATTGTTAGTTTATCTCTGAGTATATACATATATAAGTATATTTGTATGCTTGTATATTTGCATTTATGTATTTACTATATGTGTGTGTCTATATATTACTAGATTATGCACATATGTATGAGAGTTGATGTTGATACCTGAGATTGAATGCTAGCTAACATGAATGCTAATGTAATGCAAACCTGAGATGATTTTTGAATGATTAAAATTGAGTTTAAAGCAGTTAATTGAGTTTAAGTTGAATATATTAAACTGATACCTAGTTTTCCTTTGCTAATATTGAACCTGAAAACTGTGAACTTAAGTATTTGGTTTACTTAGTTTTGAATATGTAAAATCGAGATAATTATCTGAGATTCTTGTATTCCTCACTGTCCACTCCCTTCATCCTTCCCTTTTCCTTTCCTTTCCTCTTTATGCATATATATGTATGTATGTAAATATGATGTATGTAATGTAAGCATGTATGAATGTATACATGTATGTTATGTATCCATGTATGTAATGTGTGGATACATGAATGCAATGTAATGTGTGGATACATGAATGCAATGTATGTTTGGATACATGAATGCAAGTATGTATGTATTTATATATTTGTATCTATAGGTTGTGTTATAGTCCTAGTGTATAGTTTACCTATAGGCTCGTAGATTTGACTAGTTTGACCAAGTTGATAAGTGTAAGTTTCAAAACCCTAGAATTGACCAAAGTTTGACCTAATAGTTCAAGTTGACTAGAGCTGACCAAAAGTCAACATTGAGTCAATATGTGACCAATTGACCTAGCTTTACTAAAGTTTGACTTGGTTTGACCTAGAGTTGACTAGCCTAGAATAGAGTTTGCTAGTTTGACTAGACAGTTGACTAAGAGTTAAATTTGACCTAGATTGACCTAGAAATCATATAGATGCATTGTACTCTTCAAACTATAATCCCTTTGTATACATCATGACTTGTGTTGCACTAAATAGGACTCAGATACCTCGTTTTGGACAGTATATTCTCACAGAAATTCAGATTGCAGGCGAGTACATTCTTGATCATTTCATACTTGCTAGGAGTTATAATCATGTTCTAGATTACTTTATTTGATGCTGACACTTGTTATCACGAATTAGTACTATATGGATCTTTCATGCGATGTTATCCCCTTATAGGATACATCGGGTATTTCGTGTTCGTGTACTTTATCATGGGCATCGTGTACTCCTTGTGTTCGTGTTATTCGTGTACAAATCGTGTGAAATCATGTAATCTCATGTGCTCACAAGGTCTTCGTGTGCAAACTATACTTCGTGTGCAATAACATAACCTGATTGGATCCTTATGTATTGATTGGGGAGGGTGAGTATGGTTATGCGATCAAATCCCCTATTGTATAAAATATTATATATGTCTATTTTGCCCTCGTGTATAATGGAGTCCCATTTTATTGTATAACCTAACTTGTTTATATAACCATATTATGCTCTAAATCCCTAGTCACTTACAGTTCTTACTTATCATGTATATATTTCCAGGTTTCAAATATATTTCTTGTTTTTGTGTACATCTTCTTACAGTTCATGTATCTTACTCTTTTGCATTTTTTTTATTTCTTGCCATGATATGAACTGCGTCAGATGTACTGTGCTCGCTCATGTCATGACTGGACCAGTTAAAATATTACAGATGATACTGAGAACTTCTACCCAACCTACTATGGAGCCCATCTAGACGACACCTGCGAGTTGGACCCACAGGAGGATCCAGCTCTAGTTGAGGACGTCATCCCTACTGCTTAGACTAGATTAGCTAGGCCTTATCTTATTTTTATTATGTCATTTGTATTGACTTTAGAGTTGTACTATTTCTGGATGTTTGTGATGTTGTGTCGTTTAGACACTTAGACTTTCCTTCTGTTTGTATGTTCTCTTTTGAGAATTCATATTTATCATATCGTACTATTTCCATCTTTAGATTGTGATTGAGTTGTACCTTCTGTGATTTGTCCTCCGTTCGGAGAGCATATCATATTATATTTGGTTCATGATAGTGACCTAGGACAATGTTCTACCGCCGACGATGCGGCATAGGCTGGACGTACCCACTTCTCGTGCCCCTACACTTGGTGCGGGTCGTAACAAAGCTTAAAGTAGAATATCATGAGGCTATCCTCAAAATTAAAAAGAAAGAAAGAGACTATGTCAAGATACAAGTTATATGACATGGAAAATAAGAGGCATTTAGTCAAAGAGCAAAGACTTATTAATATGACTGCTAAATATGAAGAGTCTTGTGTGGTTTCTAAAAAGTTAGAGATCAAGTTAGGCAAACAGGCTATACCTGTGACACAGCCTAAAGTTAGTCCTAATGCTAAGCATACACCTAAGAGGACTAAACCGCAGAAAGCACGTAAGAAACACGAATATCACCATACTTTAACATATAGGTTTCAAAGAAACCACATATACATGTCAACACAAATTCAACGAACACATTTTCAAAACTTACTTGCACGTACTGTGATACTCATGGGCACATACCACAGTATTGTCTAGTAAGAAAACTTGTTGACAATCACACACTGATTTGGAGACATAATCCTAATCAACATAGACCCTTCAATAAATTGGTACCAAAGAATTTATCTACTTGTTTTGTAGGTGGACCCTCAACCCTCTTATGCTAAAAGCAAGTGGATCCTTGATAGTGGATATTTATAACACATGACTGGGGATGCATCTTTTTTTGCTATGCTATCGATGAAGAAAGAAGGATACGCCTCCTTTGGAAACAACCTGAGAGGTGATATCATTGGAAATGGCATTATTGGTATATCTCCTTATTTTGTAATAAAAGATGTTTGTCGAGTTACAAAATTGAAACATAACCTACTGAGCATAAGTCACTTGGCAGATAATGGTTATGACATCAATTTTGTAAAAGATAAATGTACAATATATGATATGTCATCTGGTAATCCCGTATATGAAGGGATTAGAGAAGACAATATTTATGTTTTCTTTCTAGAGAGTACTAATAATGCAGGAAGATGCCTAATAGCAAACTTAGATGAAGGCTGGCTATGGCATATAAGGCTAGGACAAGCTAATATGGACGCTATCTCATGGCTAAGAACTAAAAAGTTGGTAAAATGACTCCCTGAGATATCATTCAAGAGAGATATGGTATGTGCAGACTGTGATAAGAACAAATCACATAGGTCTACATTTAAATCCATCAACGCTGTAAGTACTTCTAGACCTTTGTAGTTAATACATATGGATTTATTTGGTCCTAGTAGAGTCGCTAGTCTTGGCGGTAAGCTCTACGTCTTTGTTATTGTTGATGATTTCTCTCGTTTTACTTGGGTTTACTTTTTATCAAACAAAAGTGATACAATTTTTGAATTTCAGATATTCTGTAAAAAGGTATAAAATAAAAAAGGCTTCATGATTACTTGTATCCGAAGTGATCATGGTGGCGAATTCTAAAATACTGATTTTAATTTTTTTTGATGATAGTGGATATTACCACGAGTTTTTTGTACTAGAACTCCTCAATATAATAGTGTTGTGGAGCGGAAGAACCGTACTCTAAGCGAAATGGCCAGAGTCATATTGAATCAGCATAATCTTCCTAAATATTTTTGGGTAGAAGCTATTAGTATAGCATGTCATATTTTAAATAGGGTATTAATTTGACCTATCTCGAAGAAAACACCTTATGAACTTTGGTTTGGAAGAATTCCAAATATTTCATATTTTAAAGTTTTTGGATGTCGCTGTTTTATCCTGAATACCAAGGACAACTTGGGAAGGTTCGACTCTAAAGCAGATGAAGGAATATTTCTTGGATATGCTACTAAGAGTAAGGGGTATAGAATTGTCAATAAAAGATCTATGATTGTTGAAGAATCTATTAACGTTACTTTTGATGAGCTCAATAGTCATAGATCTAGCGATAGTGATGATGAAGATGCATAAGCCAGAACCGATAAAAGCCCGATGGAAGATCTGACTCACAGATTCGAGTCATTGAAGTTCTTGCCAGATCATCCAGAGACGCTTAATATAGGTGATATATCAAAAGGTATAAGTACACATTCTTCATATAGAGATACTGAAATAGCAGCTAATGTAGCCTTCATTTCACAACTATAACCTAAGAATGTAGTAGATGCTTTTAATGATGAATTTGGGATTAATGCCATGCAAGTGTAACTTAATCAATTTGAGAAAAACTATGTTTGGGAACTCGTTCCTAAACCGATTGGTCAATCGATAATTGGTACTATGGGTGTTCCGAAATAAATTAAGTAAAGATGGATAGGTTCTACGCAACAAAGCACATCTAGTGGCACAAGGTTATAATCAAGAAGAAAGTATTTATTATGACGAGACATATGGTCCTGTTGCTAGACTAGAAGCTATCTGCATGTATTATGCATTTGCATGTTTTAATGATTTCAAATTATTTCAAATGGACGTAAAAAGTGCATTTTTAAATGAATTTTTGAAAGAAAAAGTTTTTGTGAAACAACCACCTGGTTTTGAAGATTTTTAAAAATCTGATCACGTCTTTAAACTTAAGAAAGCACTCTATGGACTCAAACAGGCACATCGTGCTTGGTATGAACGACTAAGTGCCTCCTTACTTGAAAATGGTTTTTCAAAAGGAAGAGTTGACACTACTTTATTTATCAAGTCTTTAGATGATGATATTCTTCTTATGCAAATATATGTTGAAGACATCATATTCGGATCTACAAATGAAAAACGTTGTCAAGATTTTGCTAAGTATATGCAGAGTGAATTTGTGATGAGTACGATGGGAGAGCTGAACTTCTTCCTAGGACGTCAGATCAAACAATACTCAAAAGGAACATTCATCAATCAAGCTAAATATACAAAGGACATACTGAAAAAGTACAACTTCGACAACGTAAAGCCAATCGAAACTCCAATGACTACATCAAAAAAGCTTGACACTGATGAAAGTGGCAAACCTGTCGACTAGCGTAAGTATCGTGGTATGATTGGTAGTTTATTGTATTTAGCTGCTAGTCGTCCTGATATTATGTTTAGTGTTTGCATTTGTGCACGATATCAGGCAAATCCTAAGGAATCACACTTATGCGCCGTTAAGCGTATCTTTCGATACGTTAAGGGAACTTCAACAGTCGGCTTATGGTATCCTAAAACCAAATCCTTTAACCTCATTGGTTACTCGGATGCAGATTTTGCAGGATGCAAAGTAGACCGTAAAAGTACCAGCAGTACGTGTTATTTTCTAGGAAAAGCCTTAGTCTTATGGTTTAGCAGGAAACAAAATTCTGTAGCATTATCAACTACTGAGGCTGAGTATATCACCGCAGGACAATGTCTTGCTCAAATTTTGCAGATAAACCAAACCTTAGAAGACTACAATCTGCACTATACTAAGATTCCTATTTATTGTGACAATACTAGCACTATTAACCTGACTAAGAATCCTGTATGTCACTCACGCACAAAGCACATAGAGATTCGTCATCACTTTTTAAGTGATCACCAACAACACGAGCATATTTGCTTAGAATTTGTTGACACAGATCATCAACTAGCAGATATTTTCACAAAACCATTGGCTGAAGACCGCTTTGACAATCTACGTCGAGAGCTCGGTATACATGAATTTTCAGATTCATAATGTAGTACGATTAGTAAATCAACTTATAACTCAAAACTTTGAACTTTATTAATAGAAGTTATTTTGGTACAAGCCGAAAGGTCCTTCTGTCATACATGCATAAATAGCCTTAAGCGACATGGTGTACTAGTCTTCGGACTACCGCTAGCTGGGATCCGGCTCCTACAGCTAACCCAAAGTAATAAAAATTATTAAATGAAGAAGTGTGCAAGTTATACATTGAATTTATCAATTATACTACATTAATGACATTAGAAATACAAGCAGCCGAACTCGGACAGAACTCGGACCGAGTTCGGGCCGAGTTAATATAGTAGTTGTGCGGATTTCCAGAACAGAACTGCCGGCCCTAGCCTTTATATTCTCTTCTTTTACCACTTCTATTCTCATCATCCCACCGAAAATTCTCCCATAAACCCTAAGTGAAGGTTCTCCCCCTCCTCCGCTTCAACTTTTGTGGAGCTTTGAAGTGATTTCCTTCATCTTCTTCATCTTTCTCTTCCTTCTTCCAAAGGTAATCATCTATCTTCTCTCTTTTATTTCTATGGCACCCAAAGCCCAAAAGAGAAAGGTTAATGCCTCCCAAGCAGGATCAACTTCATCTGACTATGTCCCAAACAATGATTTTAGTCCAGTTCGTCCCAATGATAATGTCGACTATGACTCTGTTATATTTCCTGGCAGAGAATTTTTTGATCTTTGGTTTGATTCCTTCGTTGGTCGTAAAATCTGTGCTGGAGATTGTGTTAACTTTACAATATTTTTTGAATATGCTCCAATATTTTTTGAATATGCTCCTACCTTTAACCGACTTGGATTTCGGGACTTCTTTGAAGTTACTGATAATATATATGATAATGCCGTTAGGATGTTTTACTTCAACTTGCAAGTAAAAGATAATGGCAATTTCTATTCTCGTTTTACTGGACAAGAACTTTAGTTCAATGCCACTAATATAAGTGAATATTTTTACGTTCCTGATATTGGTGAAGCATTGGTGGATATTAACCACGTCCAGTTTCCAGAATGTGTCACCCTTGACTCCTTCAAAGAATTAATGTGTCACCCTCGCCCTGTCCCACGTAGGGTGTATTTAAAACACTTGAATCAGCACTTCTATGAACTACATCGCTTTATCTTCTCTGCTTCTTCCGAAAAGGGGATCTTCTGACGAGATCACCTTCATGGAATTATCTACGATTTATCATATTCACTTTGGCATTCCTTTCTCCATCCCCAAGACTGTTATGGCCTGGATGCTGAATTATAGAAGTACGGGGCGTAACCTTATTTACCCAATGCACCCGGCATCTATCGTCAAGAGATTTGAAATTGATCTTCATCTCTGTCATTTCTCTTCTTTTGCTACTAAGCTTAGTAAAGCTAGGTTGTATCCCAACCCTCCTCCTCCACCCGGTGTCGAACCTACTACTCCGGTTCATGATGATGACCCTTAGGCTCCTGCTCCAGCTGCTCCAGTCCCTGCTCTTGGCTTTGATCCAGGCTTTTATCAGCACTTTGATGACTTTGTTGCCCTCTCAGCTCAACGTCATCAGAGTTACATTGACTCTGAGTTCCGCCACATCACCCAGGCATAGGTGTTGCGAAACAGCATTGCTGAAATATAATAGAGTCTCTCATGTCATCCTGTTCCGATGATCCATCACCCCAGATTCACTGGTCCAAGGTTCGATGATGAGGCTACCTTTGCTCATTTCGATCCTACTACAGCTTACTTTCTACCGGATGCTCCTGGAGGTGATAATACGCCATTATGATGTAGGACAACAGTTAGTGGTTTTTGGATGTAGTTGTTAGATGATGATCTATGTAGTTTTTTTGATGTACCAGTCTAAACTTTTGAGTTAGACTTTTCTATTAGATTTTTTTATAGTCATAAAATTTTGAGTTTTCGCTTATGCAGTTTCTGTTAGTTGCATCTTATTCTAGCGATGTTATAAGATTTCAGTTATTTCTTTTATCACTGCTACTTCTAGTTTACTTTTACTACGACTTGTTATATATGGATATGTTATTTCTTTATCTTCTAGTGAGCATTATTGGCTTCACACATTACGGAGGAGTCATAAAATTTTTAATATGACAAAGGGGAAGAAAGAGCAATACCATTTATTTCAAAACAAAATCAACTAGTTGATTCAAAGAACAAATCAGGTATTTTATTTCAAGTTATTAGATATATTTTGGTATAGTTAGTCAATTATCAAGATGGGGTAGATTGTTGGACCATTACCAAATGGTCAAACCCGATTTTGATAAATCAATAAATAACTTAAGTCAATACACAAAATATACAAAGTACTGCTAACATTTCAGGTCAAGTAAATTCAATATCAGATAGTGTACTACAACATCAGCATGCATAAAAATCATCATCCCAAAGTACTTATGCACTGGAATCAGTCTGAGTCATTTTACAATTTATTATATATTTTATCCTTTATTGAATCTAGGATACAAATCGTAAAATTGACTGAGTATTACTGGCTTAGGTTATTCACAGTCCACTCTTCTATAAAGCCTACCCATTCATTTAAAGTCCACTTACCAAAAGTTACATTTATCCTATGCAACAGATTTTGACAAAATATTACTAGACGAACTTAGACAGAACTCGGGCCGAGTTCAGTCTGAGTTTGGTCCGAGTTCAGACCAAGTTCGGTCATTTCAAATTCAAATGTTTGTTAACTCTAAATCTGCATGCAACGTTCGCTTGCGAAATCTTTGCATCCGAACTCCACCCAAACTCTGCCCAAGTTCGGTTCTCAAAAAACACCTATAAATAGAAGAGAAATTTTCCTTCTCAAATCACTCATCATTTCTTTTCTCTATCTATTCCTAAAGTATTTTTCAGTGTTCTAAAAGCTTTCATACTCCACCTATACATCTCCTAGCCAAAGCCAGTAATATCGATTCGATTTAGAGTTCTTTGGTTCTTAGAGTTGTAAAGAGGTCGTTCAAGTTCAGAAATCATCTATGTTTTAGGAGCCGGTCGTGCGCTCGTTACCAAGTACGGTGTTGTGAAGTTAGTCTTTCATTTGTCACCAAGTACAGTGTTGTAAAGAGACTGCAAGCTCTCAATTAGCTTATGAACAGTAGATTAACAACAGGCAAGAGTACCTGCGACTGGATTAGTCCTCCAAGAGGAAAACCAATATATATCGCGATGTTCACTGAGTTTGATCTCTGATCTCTTGCTTTATTTATTTATTGTCTCATTATTCACTACCACAGTTATCTACCTTTAATTTTTAAGTGGTAATTTATTCCGTTGTACTCGCACTCACTCTATTTACCCTCCTCTAGAGGTGCTCAACGGTCCTACAAACTTAAGTGTATGTGAAGGTTTGGGGTCAAAAGGATCAAGTTCTAATCTCTAAATGAAATTATCTAGTCATATGAGATTAGCCTAATTACACTAGAATAATTAGTAGAATTTGTAGGCCATGTCTAACTAATCTTTTGGTCCCGACTAGAGTCTAAAGCTACCCAGGCCGCTAACACAAGTCGGAACGAGACAAAGATCAAACCCGACTAAACTAATCCCCAAATATCAATATTAATAAATAAATTATCACAAAATATCAGAAAATGGAAAATGATTATTTTACCCTCAATTATGAAAACTGGAAGTGGCAGATTAACATCGAGCAAGAGTACTCGAGAATGGACTAGTCCTCTTAGAGGGAGACTAGTATACATCGCTGTGTCACTGAGTTTGATTCTCTGATATCTTACTATACCATATTTTATTTATCGTCTTTTATCTGCAATAGTATGTAGCTGCTTATATTTTAATTGGTGATATTTTCTGTTGCACGCGCACATACTCTATTCATCTCCTAGAGGTGCTTAACAATCCTAAAGTTGGTATCAGAGCAGGTTCTTGTTATATAGATATTACTGCTCATACCAATTGCTCCTACAATTGGTATCAGAGCGAGTTATATTCATATATAACTCTCTAGAGAGTTTGCATATGGCAGCCGTGAAATCAATATTCACAGGTTAAGAGCAATCCATAAATAGGCTCCCACTATTTGATGTAACAAACTACACATACTGGAAAACACAGATGCGCCTAAACCTGAAGTCCCTAAACTATGACCTATAATCATGTGTTGTCCATGGCTACAAAAAGCTTACTCTCACCTCTATTCTCACTTATTTTATTATTAATAAGCCTTATTATAGTTACACAGAGGAAGAGAAGAAGTTAGCTAACCTTGATGCAAAAGCTATGCATGCTTTATATTGTGCTATAAACATAAATGTATTCAATCTTTTTACTACTTATACAACATATCATAAAATTTGGAAACTTCTTGAAGCTACTTATAAGTGCAGATACGAAAGCAAAGCTAGCAACTCCAGAGAGGAGGATAGTCCTCGTAGTGATGCAAATAGGTGCATGATGGCATTGGGATTTAAGGTTTAACACAATTCCTTATATGAAGAAGAGCTTTTATGCCACAACAGCAGAAGATCAGGCCACATGATGAAAGATTGTCTTGGCACTAAAAAGAAGAATCACTATGAATAATCGTCGTCATACAAGTACACTAACACGGGCATATGTTGTGAAAGCGAGGCAAGCGACTTCAAAGAAGAAGAAAGACCTCGTCTAGCTGCAAATATATGCTCAATAGCATTATCTAACTAGGTACAAAGTAATCCTCTTTATGAAGAGGCCAAATTTTCTTATAATGAACTTTCTAATGCTTTCAGCGATCTTCTTGAAGAACAAAAGAAAGTATTAGATAAGTATAAGCAAGCTAGAAAGGATATTCTATCCTATACGCATGAGAATGAAAAACTTACTTGCTTATTGAATGATGTTAGAAACGCTTCTACTTCTGATAATTCTACTGAGATTTTCGTCCTTGAGTTTAGATTGCGTGAGGCATTTGATTGCATTGATAAAAGCACTCAAGAAAATGCTAAACTTAAGGAGGAATTAGAAACAGAAAAAAAGTATTCTATTGCTTCATATAGAATTGATGCTCTTACTGCTAAATATGATGAGATCTGTGCCAACTCTAAAAAGTTAGACATTAGACTAGAAAAGTAGGTAGTACAACCTTTGACTTAGTCTAACACAAGCTATGTGACACATCAAAAAGTCACACACGACAAATCTTTTACAAAGGAAGCAAGCAAAGCTAAAGCTTCACGTAGCCATGTATTATACTTTAAGTCTCCACGCACATATATCACTCCACTGCACGTTCGCATACTATTGCACATAGCACTAATGTTAATACTTTATGTCATTATTGCAGTATGAATGGACACATTTCTAATCGTTGTTAGATTGGAAAGCTAGTAGGTATGAACTTGTGAATATGGGTTCCCAAAGCTAACAAATAAGATCCAAGTATTGGATACCAAAGTTTTCACCTAATATTTCAGGTGTAGTTACTTATGCTAAACTATAGAACCGTGGAACGTGTTGGTGGCTGCAAAGCTACAAAAGTCATCTTCCAATCAATTGCACCAACACAAGTGTGGTCACTAGAATCGCTTTGGTAACATACTTCCTAAATAGTTTTTAATATCTAGCATGTTCTTATTGATGTCTTGCTATTAGCTCTCATTGATTTCTTTCAATTATTTATTGTTTAATTCAATATGGGATGTAATCCTAGCATGACTACTTGTTTAGTTTAAATGATTAGTACACACTATATAGTTGTTTGCTCATTTTCTATCAGTGTGACACATTTATGTATGTATGCTCTTTACTCTTAGTCTTTATCTATGAAGTATGCATACCACTCCAGTCTATAGGAGCTAAAGTTTTTAGTTATTTGTATTTTTGACTCTCCGTATTTTTGAGATATTTACTTCTTACCGATTTGTCTTTAACATGTCATATTCTAGGTATTTTGTGAGCATGTATGTCTAGCACAAGTCTCTTTCTACTTGAAAATTATATACATGTACTTCTATGTTGACCTTGTGCTTGATAATATATTCACTATTGATTCTCATATTTTATTTTGATTAACTTCTTATGAATCAATTACATCTTTGCCTAATAAAGCATATTTATACACGTTTTTGATATTGTGATAATTTTTCAATGCTTATTAAGGATACATGAATAATTCTTTGTCATTCATATAATTCTCATATATTTTTTATTGAGGTATATTTTTGTATAAATATCTTTATGGGAGCATATGAGTTCAACTCAAGTTATATTATTTTGAAAAGTATTTAATTATACTTGTTGTCTTCAAAATTGTGCTTACCTAATACTTTATTTGTTGATTACTTTGACGAAAAAATTGTTCTTATCTTTATTAGCTTATTCCTCAAAGCCTCTTTTAAATGATGTTTTTCTTAGCTTTTTGGTTGACATTTTGGATACATGTATGCCATTTTGGATACATGACTCTTATTTATATATATATATATATATATATATATATATATATATATATATATATTAGTAGTCTCCTAATTTTTTATATTTATTTGTTTTATATCCTTATGTTGGGATTTTGAGAAGAAATATTTATTAATGTCTTGCTTATGATTATTTGTGAGTGTTCTTTTAAGATCATTTTTATCTTATTTTTAAAATTTACATCCTTTATTGGTGCACACTGATATCATATATTATACATCTCTATAGTTCACTAAGAAAACTTTTGAAAAACATATTTCATTATCTTGATCTTGATAAATTCTTCTTTGGGTATTTGCTATTTATTGTTACCTAATGATTTTGTAGCATCTATAGATACTTACAATTGATAAATTTCATGCTACATTAATTTGAGATTTTCCAAAGTCCTAGGAATATACTTGATTTAATATTGCATAATTTTTTCTTAAATTCTCGGTTATTAAAGAAGAGATTTGCTTTGGGTACAAGCCGAAAGGGTCCATCTGTCAACAAGACGTAAAAGATTAAGAAACACAGTGCCAAGTGTCTTCGGACTAGCGGTAGCTGGGAACAGGCCCCTAGGCTTATAAGAAGTGGATAAAGGCAGATGAGATAGCGTGATGTTACATTTTGGCATCTATGTCAAATATACTACAACATCAGCATCACGCGATGGCCACAGCTTATGACATTATGTATAACCTCAAGAAATTCTTCGACATCAGAGTAGAGCAGCTAGGCAGTTTGCTATAAAGTGTTTGATGAATACAAAAATGGCTGAAGGTATGCCAGTAAGGAGTCATGTTCTCAAGATGATGTGTCATCTGAATGAGATGGAGATCTTTGGAGCTAAAATCGATGGGGAATCCTAGGTCGATATCATTCTCAGGACTCTGTCTAAAAGTTTTGACAATTTTTGCCTTAACTACAATATGAACAAAAGGTTGTATAGTTTGGCAGAACTTGCGAAAGAACTTCAGTACGCTGAGGCTCTCTTTAGGCAGAGTGGTCATATTTATGTTTCTGAGAAGGATTCTACTTCTAAGCCAAAAGGCGGTATAAAGAAGAATAACATTCAGAACAAGCAAACTCAGTAAAGAAGGGCATGTGACCTCAAGGCGCTGTGAAAAAGCAGAAAGGCAAATGTTTCAAGTGCAAAGGGTCAGGACATTGGAAGAGTGACAGTCCACTTCTCAAACAAGGGAACGAAGAAGGTATATCTCATTTATTAGTAGTTGAAACATGTTTAGTGGAGTTATCTACCGACACCTGGTGTGTAGATACATGAGCCACTAATCATGTCTGCAATACATTGTAAGGGTTCTAGGAAACTAGATGGCTTAGTGATGGAGAGATATGCGTGTTCATGGGTTACGCTACAAAAGTAACGGTCGTTGCAATAGGAGATGTTACTTTATCTTTTGGTATAAATAAGTCTTTGACATTAAGAGATTATCTTTATGCACCTTCACTTAGAAGGAATTTAGTTTCTGTTTCTATGTTAGTTAAGGATGGATATTCAGTTTATTTTAATGACAATATTGTTATTAGAAAGAATAAACATTTTATCTGTTCTGGTGCATTAGTTGATAATTTATATGTTATTAATCATATTTCTCCCACATTGTAACTTATGAAAATGAATAATATGCCATCTAACTTAAATAAGAGAAAAGAACCTTCTGTATGAACCAAACTGTCACGCCCCAGAACCAAAATACTGGAGAGCGGGGGCAGACATAGCCAGCTACGTATATTAAAATGGATTCCATCTCGCTATACGGTCACGACTGTCTAGATACATGAGGGTTTATCTACAAGCCAGCAGTCTCTTAAGGTCATAAACAAGCCTATTGTCTCAATCACAAGCAAGTAAGTAAAAGTTACAAGATGTATGATCATTAAATATACAATGATAAGGCGTCCCAAATATTACATATTCAGCTGATCATGAAGCTAGTCGTTACAAAATGTTAGGACTAGCAAGAGTTTAGTCATACATGATCAACCCTAGGATTTGTTAATCATGTTACAGCCCGTAGGCAGACAGTAAGTAAGTGCAATCGAGCTAAACAGGTGCTCGTCGGCTAAACGCCTCAAAAGAATATTTTTACAATAGAGTGGGAGAGCCAAAAATAACCTACTCGTTGCCAGGGTTCCGTCTAGTGGCCACCATCTGGCTGGAAGGTCGGTAGATCCTCCGGAGCTGCTCTGAAATCTGGCCACACAAAACCAGCTGGGTCAGACCCCAGAAAGAGCAAGTGCCACAAAGGAAGCCTCACTTAGGAACTAAAACCAGCAATCAGCACAAGGTATAAATAAAAATAAGAACTAGAAATAAAAAAAATACATCAGGATGATATACGACGAGATAACCATGTAACTATTCAGATAACCAGGTTACAACCCGTAAACCTAACAAGGACCGGGGTTGTAACCCGTCGTCTGAACAGAACTTGGAATTCTCACCATTTATCGGTAAAATAAATACAAGCATTCTGGTCATTCAATAATCTGGAACAGGATCAGGGCAAGACTAGACTGGTTAGACTCCATCCAATCACTTCACGGCCAAGCAAGAATTACGGCTTGATACTTTAACTAACTAGGGTTGTCATAAGCCTAATTACTAACAAGATGTAGTGAGATTATTCTACAGCCACAAGCCCTGCAGACCATCCAGGTTACCCGGGTTAAAAGATTAGAGTTGAATTCAGGTGGGTACATCGTCCAGGAAACGAATGTACCCTTAGGTAGCTTGAAGGGTGCAACACATGACAGTGTGCTGGAAATGTACCCTACTCGACAGCAGGCTACAGATCCCAAGGCGTGCCCAGGTAACGGGATTGCCTGTAGCTGGAAAATCTCGTCATGACTAATGTATTAATCTAGTTATTAGCTTTAGTCCATTTCAGTAGGTACTCCTGACCGTGGTACTAAGAAGTCCTTGTCCTAGACATGATGCAAGACAGGACTGGTTTATTTGTATAAGCACAATCGCTTACGGTGTCCAGGTCATTTATACAGGTCATGTCATGTCAGGTAGCCGTCGTAACAGCTATTCGAGATAATCATGTCAGGTTTATCATATCAAGTGTACTAGTCAGGAGTGCGCCACGATGGGCCACTATCTGGTCATGTCAGGTTATTATGTCAAGAGTGCACCACTACGGGTCACTATCACGTCATGCCCAATTATCAATTCCAAACATATCAAATGAATTCATGATTTTCAAGTTCAGGACAAAAGGCGTAAGGATATAAAATGGACGTTAAATATCTAATAAAATAACAATATACAGGGCTATAGAAGAACCATGCGGCTAAGGCACATGCGGCCAGGATGGATCTCATGCAGCTGGGGAAGGAGTCGGGTTCATGCGGCTGGGGAGAGATTCATTCGGGTCGGAGGAACTAAGGACCCATGCGGCTCGCAGGAGAGGGATTCTCATACGACTGGAATAAATCAAACTCATGCGGCCAAGAGAAGGGCAACACACATACGGCCAGGAGGGCAAGGGTACTCCTGCGGCTGGCGGAAATGAGTCCATGCGGCTCAACCAAGTCGAGCCCCATGCGGCTGGGTCAAGGTGATTGCTTATGCGGCTGACGGCGGGGGGGGGGGGGGGGAAGTTCATGCGGCTTATAAGGTTCAGGATCTCATACGGCCTACGAGTGAGTCTGGTTCATGCGGCTCGTCAAGGCTGTGCACATGCGACTGGGTCCAACTCATGCGGCCAAGATAAGCTGACACGGCAGGATAAGGTCCTCAGTCCTATGCGGCTGAACTGACTGGGTCCCATGCGGCCGGGAATACTTGCCGCATGAACTTGTCACATGGTCAAGTCAAGGCAATAGTGCATGCGGTTGGAACTGACTTGTCGCATGAATGTTCATGCGGTCAAATACACCATGCGGCTCGGGACTGTACTTCTTCTCCAAATTTCCGAGAAGAAGTACACCATAAGCCATGGCTTCCAAGCTGCATAACTCTATCATCCGGAGCCCAAATCCGAACTTCCATAGGTCAAAATGGGGTAGAACGAGATTCTCTACAATATGGAACCATCAAAACTCAGAAATAACAAGATTAAATAGATCAAAACCCAAGAATTCCAAAAATAAAGTAAATTTAGATCTACAAGAATCTAGCCATGGAAATTAGAAATGCCAAGTACTAAAATGTTTTAGAATGTAGTAAAGAAAAAAATGGAGCAATAAAATCAGAGTTCCTCCATGAAGCAAGTTGCACTTGTCTAAACCTCTCTCTTCTCTCTCTGGTAGGTGAAGTAGTAAATGGAAGAAGAAGAAGAGTAATGAAGAGAGAGAAAGAAGAATGGTAATAAATATGAGTGGTGGTGGTAGGTAGGGGGTTCACCTTGGTTCATAATGAACCAAGTAAAACCAAGCCAAGCCGAACCAGCCCAAGGAAATAAACCAATCCAAGAAGGAAAGCTAAGCCAGGAATCAAACAATACAAGATAAAATATGTACACGTATTCCAAATACGTAATACGAACCACATGCATTACACAAACATATCTTTGGCACTTACAATTGGGGCATATTAACCTAAGAAAGATTCAAAGACTGGTTGAAGATGGACCTTTGAGTTCATTGAAAGTGAAGGCACTACCAGTTTGCGAATCCTGCTTGGAAGGTAAAATGACCAAAAGGCCTTTTACGGCGAAGGGGTATAGGACCAAAGATGTGTTGGAATTGGTTCATTCTGAATTGTATCTCGGCTAGAGGTAGCTTTTAATATTTTGTCACATTTATTAACGATTATTAAAGGTATGGATACATTTATTTGATGCGTTCTAAGTCTGAGTTCAAAGAGTACAAGGCTGAAATGGAAAAACATCATGGAAAATGTATCAAGTCATTACGTTCAGATCATGGTGACGAGTACCTTTTTTGAGAGTTTAGGGATTATTTATCAGAGGCTAGGATTACATCAAATTGATAGCACCTGGAACGCCCCAGCAGAATGGTGTAGCCGAAAAAAGGAATAGAACTCTTATGGAGACGATTAGGTCAATGATGAGTTATTCAGATTTACCAGATTTATTTTGGAGATTTGCCTTAGAGACTGCAACTTATATTTTGAAGATGGTTTTTACTAAGTTAGTACTTCTTACACCCATAAAGCTCTGGATTGGGTATAATCCTAGTCTGAAACATGTTCGAATTTGGGGTAGTGCAGCACATGTGCTGAATGGAAAAGCAAATAAGTTAGAATCTCGTATAGAAGTATGCTTGTTTGTAGATTGTCCAAGAGGAACGAAAGGAGATTTATTTTATAGTCCTAAGGATCAGAAGATCATTGTTAGCACCAATGCCCGATTCTTAGAGGAAGACTATGTCATGAACCATAAACCCACAAGTAGAGTTGTTCTAGAAGAACTGAGATATGAGATACCAAGTACTTCAGTACCAACAATACAAGAGGATGAACCACAAGTAACTGCACAACGTGTCTCAAATGTTACACCACAACCGATAGTGCCTCGCCGTAGTTGGAGGGTTGTGATACAACCTAATAGATATATGTTCTTGAGAGGGTCGTCAGACTTCGTCCCTGAGAAACAAGATTATGATCCCTGTACCTACAATAAAGCACTCCAATATAAAGCTGCTGAGTCTTGGCAAAAAGCAATGATATTTGAAATAGAATCTATGGATTCCAATCAGGTTTGGGAGCTTGTAGAACCACCCGTTGGTGTAAAAGCCATTGGATACAAATAGGACTATAAGAGAAAAAGAGGATCAGACGGTAAGGTTGAATCCTTTAAGACTCGGCTTGTTGCAAAAGGTTTTACTCAAAGAGAGGGTATCGATTATGAGAAAACCTTTTTGATAGTAGCCATATTTAAGTCTATTTGGATTCTTTTATCTATTGCAGCTCATCTCGATTATGAGACTTGGCAAATGGATGTCAAGACGACTTTCCTTAATAGAAGTCTTAAGGAAAACATCTATATGAAGCAACCAGATAGGTTCATTGAAAAGGGCCAAGATCATCTTGTTTGTAAGCTCAAGAAGTCCATTTATGGACTTACGCAAGCTTCCAGATCTTGGAACATATGTTTTGATAAGGTGATAAAATCCTATGGATTTGATCAATGTTAGGATGAATCATATGTATACAGAAAGTATGACGAAAACGTGGTGGTATTCCTAGTACTTTACGTAGATGACATCTTGCTCATTGGAAACAATGTGAAGATGTTATCTGATGTAAGGGTATGGTTATCCAAACAGTTTGATATGAAGGACTTGAGAGAACTAGGTCACATCCTTGGGATCAAAGTTCTACGAGACAGCAAGAAAAGGATGTTAGACTTGTCCCATGATTTCTATATCGATTTGTACTAACTCGTTTTAGAATGCAAAATTCTAAGAAAGGTTTCTTACCTTTTAGGCATGGGATTGATCTATCAAAGGAGTAGTGTCCGAGGACACCTAAAGAGATAGAGAACATAAAAGTAGTTTCGTATGCTTTAGCAGTAGAAAGCTTAATATATGCAATGCTATGTACGAGAGCAGATATTTGCTTTGTCGTTGGCATGGTCAGCAGATATCAGTCTAACCCAGGACAAGAGCACTTGACTACCATAAAGTATATTTTGAAGTACCTGAAAAGGACTAAAGTGTATATGCTAGTTTACTAGGCAGATAGTTTAGTTCCCTTAGGGTATACAGACTTAGATTTTCAGTCAGATAGGGATTCCAGAAAATCTATCTCAGGTTATGTATTTACTTTGGAAGGTGGAGCCATTGTATGGAGGATTACCAAGCAAAAATGTATTGTTGATTCCACCATAGAAGTCGAGTATGTGACGTCCTCTGAGGCAGCAAAAGAAGCAGTTTGGCTCAGAAACATTCTGCTGGACTTGGATAAGGTACGTAGTTTACCAAAGGCTATTACACTTTATTGTGATAATAGTGGTGCAGTTGCAAACTTGAAAAAACCACGAGCCCATAAGACTGGTAAACATATTGAGCACAAGTACTACCTGATATGAGATTTCGTAAAGAAAAGAAAAGTTGTGATAAAGATAGCATCAGCCGACAACCTAGCTGATCCCTTTACAAAGAGTTACCAACTAAGGCTTTTGATAGTCATGTTGAGGGAATGGGAGTCAGATGTTTAGCAGCACGGCTGTAAGTATAAGTGAGAGATTTGTAATAGTATACTGAAAAGCAATACTTTGTGTATAAGTAGGAGATTGTTAAGGTTATGTACTAAAAGCATCGCTTTTGTATTAACTTTATTTCCTTAAATTTTGAATGAGAATCATATGGGCAAATGTTTGCATATTGTTTTTATTGCAAGTCAAGTGTCTGATATTTTGTATTGTAGAAAATATGTTGTGGGATGTCACACAAAAAGTCATATTATCAGTTCAATATGGAATATATAAATATTTCACAACCAAGATGGACTTGCACAATACATCGAAAAGGTTGTAGTGTAATCTGGTATTAGTCTATCTTGATTATAGGTTTATACTAGTACACTTTGTGTGTATTGAACATGACAACTTAAGGTTGTTCTCTTTGTACTGACTATATAAGAGAACAAACACCTCTATTATTATGGATGTTTGTTCTCTTAATTCTGATATAATAACATACATATATATGCAGTGTGCATTACTTTGACTCATAAAAGAGTGAGATTTATTATGGGTCAATATCCTCTATGAATTGGGTAATAACATTGTATGTATAATGGGCCATTGATTATAAAAGGAATCCATGTTCCGATATGTCGGGTTAATGATGTCCCCTTAAGTAGCTCATATGGATTGTCATGTAAATTCTGCTGGTCGATTATATCCGACATGACAAATAAAGTTGAGTGGTACTACTTAAGGATAAAAAAAATGTCGACCAATATAGTTGTCAGTAACTTAATTTGATCGTTAAACATTCGATATCTTAACATGGGGAGCCAAACGAGCAAATAATAAAAGGAGCCCACAATCATAATTTCAGATTAGGAAGGTAGTACAATAATACCTCTTTAGTGGATCAAGCTATTGTTAATGGGCTTAGGTTGTGTGTTCAGGCTGAACATGGGATACCCAGATCCGTTAGGAGACCTAACCCTAATTTCTCCTCATGGTCCTTGCCGTAGCCTTATATATATCCTCTATTCTCTGGTCGTCGCAATGTCATCAAAAAAATAAAATGCTTTCTCTAAATTCATGATTCACATAATGAGAGAAAGGGAGGACATCCAAGAAAAAGAAAAGGTTAGGAGATCGTCGCCCACACGACGTCCAACCCGAGGAAGGAAAACGTACAGAAGATCTTGGGATCGTGACTACTCGAGGTTGCTGAAAAGTGTCTTCTTCTTCCCGTCGCAGGTATAATTTGTGAACCCTAGTTCCGTATTGAAAGGTTAGAACACATCTTAGATCTGTTAAACTTCCATCGGTCAATACCCACACCAAACTAGAGCTACTGGGAATCCTCAGTTCCATCAGTAAGGGGAACTATGAGCCTCTGCCATAACTTTCTGTTGAAGGTCTCCGCTCGACATACAAAGATGACTTCCAAATCTAAGTGTCCCGTCCTCATGGATTACTAACTCCTTTCTGAGACATGATTCACATTCTGATCTAAGTTTTTTGAAATACGGGTCCCCTGCTTGAGCTGCTCTGATCGCTCCACCCATATAGACTGAATCTGTAAAATGGATAGGATTCATGTGTCCTACGGTAGAATCACCTCAATTAATATTTTCTGAAGATCTTCCAAGATATGCCTCTACATGTCAAGATGAATGCACTACTCTTCTACTCAGGGTATCTGCTACCATATTTGTCTTGCCTGGATGATACTGGGGATCTACATCAAAATCCTTCAGAATCTTTAGCCATCTTATCTGCCTCATATTGAGGTCCTTCTGGTGAACACATAATTCAGGCTCTTATGATCAGTATAAATCTTCATTCGATCCCCATATAAGTAGTTCCTTCCAGCTTAAGCGCGAACACCACTGCTGCTAACTCCAAATTGTGAGTCGGGTAGTTCTTCTCATGATCACAAAGCTGTCGAGATGTATATGCTATTACTCTACCATGCTGCATCAATACACACCAAAGTCATTTTTCGGATGCATCACAATATACTGTAAATCCTCAAAATCGTACTAGAAGTGTCAGAATCGGTGTTGAGATCAATCTCTTCTTTAGTTCCTCAAATAATGTTTGACATTCTACTGACCAAACAAACCCCACCTCCTTACGCATCAAACATATCAGGGGTGTTGAGATTCTGGCAAGGTCCGCCACGAACCTCCTGTAGTAACATGCCAATCCCAAAAAACTACGCACGCCTGCTACCATCCTTAGAACTGGGCCAACTCTCTATAGCCTCAACCTTCTTCAGATCCACCAATACTCCTGCTCCAGAGATAATGTGCCCAAAAAACAAGATGCGATCCAAGCAAAACTCGCATTTACCAAGCTTCTCATAAAGCTGGTGTTCTCTTAAGGTTTACAAAATCGTCCGAATATGTTCCTCATCCTCAGCTTCATAACTGGAATAGACGAGGATGTCATCTGTAAATACCACCACAAAATTATCCAAATAAGGCATGAAGATACGATTAATTAAATCCATAAGTGTTGTTGGGGCTTTAGTTAATCCAAATGGCATCACCAAAAACTCATAATGCCCATATCGCGATCTAAATATTGTCTTGGGTATGTCCTAGTCTCGAACCCTAACTTGATGATACCCAGATCGAAGATCAATCTTAGAGAATACGCTAGCTTTACTTACTGATCATATATATCATCGATCCTCGGTAGCGGGTACTTTTTCTTCACCGTCTCTACATTGAACTATCTGTAGTCAATGCACATCGATGTCGATCCATCTTTCTTGGGTACTAAAATCACCGACGCTCCCTAGGGTAATTCACTATCTCGTATGAACTTCTTTGCCTTCAATTCCTCCACTGTTGGTACAACTTGTCCAATTCTGATTGCGATATTCTGTAAACTTTGCTAAATATAAGCTTCATCCTAGGAATTAACTCGACACAAAACTCCACATCCTTAATGGGTGGTATCCCTGGAAGCTCATCGGGATAGACATCAAGAAACTCTCTAATCATTGTTGGAATCTGCTCCTTCTCTGGTACAGCTGCTGTAACTACACCCTTGGAATGATCCTCTAATGATCGGACAAGGACAAACTCCGTAATGCACGGGATACTAAACAATGCTCTACCTCTTCGATAATCTATCGTTGTATAACTGTCTCTCAACCAGTCCAAGCTAATAACGATATCAAAGTTACCAATAGGGAACTCTATCAACCTTGCGAGTAATAATTACGTACATACTACTATCGAACACGTTAAGCACAGTCTGCTAACTCCTACGAGCCGTTACCAGTGAGTATATTCATCCTCTCTGGCAATGTCTCAAACTCTAACCTAATATGTATCACGAATCGTATAGATACAAAATAATGGGGAGCTCCTGAATAAAATAATGCTACTACAGAAAAAGAGGCGGTAGAATTATTACCTGTAACCACGTCGCCTGATGCAAGAGCCTCCTCGAGAGACAGGGTGAAAACCTGACACTGGCCTTAATGGACACCACGTTGTTGCCTTCCCTTACCATGCTGTTGTTCTAGAGGCCTCTATGGGCCTCTTGGGTTCTGAACTTGACGAAACATCTGAGTTTGTATTGGCAATAGACGCTGGGCTAATAGCCTTAATGCTATTGCTGGTCCTCGGTATGGTGCCGCCCTGGAGCTGGCAACGACGAAAATTACTGAACTGTCCCCAGCATTTGCGGGCAAGTAGCCACTTAGTGATCTGGGCTACCACACCAAACAAAATCCCTTCGCTATATGACATACATCTTGGGTGTGCCCTTCCTTGCCGCAATATGTATATCCCACTGGCGCCCATGGCGTTGCTGCTGCTCCTGGTGCCTCAGCTGCTGCGGTCGAACTGGTGTTTTTATCGCTGTCACAGTTATCCATCGCGGTGCTTTTGGCTCATGAATACGAATGCTGGGTGCTGGTGTCGACGTTCGGTGTACTGCTCCTCCTCTCCCACTCTAGGCATGAGACTTCGTCTGGCCTCCAGTTCTAGATGCCAACCTCTGTTGGGTAAGCTCGTACGTCTGAGCTGTCATCAAAACTACTTCAAAAGTCTAGTAGTCGTTCCCCTCTACCAACTGAAGAATCTCCAAATGAAGTCCTGGCTGGAACCTTATGGCCCTATGTAGCTCATTAGCCACCATCATCGGAGCAAACAAACTTAATCTATAAAACTCTGCTGTATAACCATCCACTGTCCTACCAACCTGCTTAAAGCTGATAAACCTTTGCTGAAGCTCTTATTGCTCTACCACCCTAAAATATTTTGCTCTAAATCTGGCTCTGAAGCTATCCTAAGGAACATGATGCCTTGTGCCAACTTCAACAGATGTCCACCAATCACGGACGAGATCCTGAAGTAATAACCCGACTTGGTCAAGTTGCTCCTCCGCCAGAACCTTAGCTACCGACAAAATAGCCTCAATATCGTGAAGGCAAGCATCTCCCATAATGGCATCCTCTATGCCATCGAAATATCTCAGGTTGAGACGAACGAAGTCGATACACCTGAATCAGTCCTCACACTTCTGTCCAGGGCTCTCTGGAAACCCTGGTTCAATAATACATTCTACTCATGTTGTCAAGTCTATTGATGTTGTTGAACTGCCATCTGATGCTGCTATATAGCCAGTAATCCTCTAATAATCTCCAGAAGTACCGCAGTGTCAGGCACCACTGCCACTGTCAGTATTACGGAAGGTACAAGAAATTTTGGAAATGACGGCTCACCTGGCTCTTTCACTAGCTCAATATGAATCTGATCCAAAGAAGGCATTGCCTTCTACGAATGCCCTGTAGAACCTTGCTCTACTGGATTTTCTTCCATGTCGGCCCTGCCAACTGCTGAGAACTAGGCACCATAGAGAGAAACCTACTTGATATCAAAAGACAAGACGAGAAGGAACGAGAATAAAAAATCAAGTTAATAATCAAGATGGAAAAGAAAAGAAGAATCAGGAGATCGCGGAGGACATGTGTTTGACTGAGACTCCTATAATAATAACACCAAAGAAGTTAGAAAAAAATAACCTGCATGGGCCATCACTAAAACCTTGTCACGCCCCAGCACCAAAATACGTAGACGGACATGGCCATCTACCCCATATATAGTATGAAGATGTCACACAGTAATTACGATTGTCTAAAGACAAGGGGGTGAATGATACAATCAAGTCTTCTATGGTCTCACAGAGCATCTATGTCTCAATCAATCAAAGCAAAAAGCAGTAATTAATGATCATATTAGAGAAAGTAAGGCGTCCCCTACGCTTCATGAAAATAATTCATGAGTCTAGGTTTATGAATGTCAGCTAGCACAGAGAGTCAAAAGTGCATAACATAGTCAGCTGAAGTCTGATTTAATTATAACTACGTAAGGGAATTAAATACGCAGAACAATTGGCTAAACAAGCTGTTTCACTTGACAAAATGCTTGGAAATCGGAGCTTCAGTTCCCCAGCAGAGTCGTCATTTTTGTTTCACTTAACAAAATGCCTGGAAATCGGAGCTTCAGTTCCCCAGCAGAGTCGCCATTTTTGTTTCACTTAACAAAATTCCTGGAAATCGGAGCTTCAGTTCCCCAGCAGTATTTTTGTTTCACTTAACAAAATGCCTGGAAATCAGATTTTGAAAATAAAACGAGAAAAAGTACAAGAAGTACAAATTTGATTCTGGGAAGTATTGCTATGGAAGTCTGATCTGTAAATGATCACTTTGTTCCTTGGACCATACGATGATGATGAAGATCACTGCTAGAAGATGAACATTAGAAGAACTAAGTCACCAGAAAGGTATCGACGCACTTGGGCACTGATGGCGAGGCCGAATGCTTTCCTGCTTTGCTTCACTCTGTTCTGGAAGAAAAGTTGAAGAAGAATGCTCCGAAAAATCAAAGTCTTTGGGCTCTGATCTCTATGTATTCTCTCCTTTCTCTCTGTGTGTGTCCGTTATATGAGAAAAATTAGTCTATTTATAGACTTGGCTTCTTGTGCGTAAAAACTCAGCAAAAGTTCCGTCTTTACGCTAACAACTGCCACCCATGACCGAAGTCATCCTCTGCATACGTTGACACGTGTTCCATCATTTCAGTAAGAATAGGATGTACGTACATACGTTCTTCGAGATATGTGGCATGAAAGCCATGTAGGCAAACTACGTTCTGAATTGGTGAAGAAGAATAGGGCGTAAAAACAACCCAAATATACCCTGAGTGTAAAGTAGTAGACTAGGCGTAAAATAGCCCTGACATGGACTTCCCGCGTAAAGTGGTTGTTAAATAACCTTGAGCGTAAAAGTAGCCCAAATAAACTTTATGCACACGTCAACTTGTGAGCGTAAAAACTCATACAGTCTCCATGCGTAAAAGAAGCCATACTGTGAGCGTAAAATAGCTCAGTCCACATACTAAACGACAAATTGGTCTCTGTGTAAAACAAATCTCTTTGAATTCTGTGATATATGTCATCATTAAATCTTCATGTCAGACTTTGCATTGAATGCAAGACTTGACAGCTTTGTCCAGCGTAAAAGTGGCTAGCCTGTCTTAGGCATAAAACCATTAGCTTTGACCCGGGCGTAAAGTGATTAGCCTGCTTCAGGCGTAAAGTGATTAGCCTCTCTTTGGCGTAAAGTGGATCAATTTGAATGGAATGATCCATCTCTTTGACTCATTCTTATGAAGCACTTTTTAGGCTCCTACAAGACCCCTTCAAAGTTTTCAAATATCTTCAAAATTTGAAACACTTTGAACAGAAGCGTAAAAGTCAAGATTTGACCAATCAGCGTAAAATTCGGGATACTCAACAGTCATCCGCGTAAAAGTGGGGATATCCAACAGTCGGCGTAAAAATCAAGAAATGGTGCCGGTCAATACTTAACCGTCATAATGAATTTTCTTCTCGAAACTTTTGAATGCTTCTTCATCTTCCCGAGCTTGCATTAATAATGAGCAATTTTCCATAAGGAATATAAAAAGTTGATTTGATTGTATAAATAAAGAGAAATTCTTCATCCTTGCTTTTCATCCTTATACTACCATGGCACCAAAGAAAGAATTTAACAAGGAAGAGGCTCTGAGCTCAAGGGTTGATTTTGAGAGGGCACGCAACTTTGTAGAGTGCTTTGGACTGACTCCAGCAGTCTTTAATCGTATCGATGGTGGTCCCTCCACTATGTATGAGGGATCAGGAGATGCAGAAGCGTTTCTTAATCTGATGCGTCGCTCCGGGATTCGCAACATGTACGAGTTAGGTGCCTCCCTTCGTCAGCCCAACGAAGGAGAGAAAAAATAATGCAGAAGTGTCGTCTATGTATTGCGACTCTTTTATCTGTAGGGGTCCACTTCCCCCTTTTTATAAATAAAATTTTAATATTGATCTCATCTTTTGGTACATAGAATTGTTCAACACTTCTTTAACTGCATTTATGGTTGTTTATTCCCAAGAGAAACAAAACAACACGTGGCATCTGCTTTGTGGTCACGAGCGCCTTTTTAGTAGGATCTTTCCCGAAATAGACTCATGCCAACCGTTTCCTCAACCCTTATAAATAGCTGAGTTAAAGAATGTTTTATACATTCTCATTCTCATTCTTTCGAAGATAGCTTTTTGCATCATTTCATTCTCTAGATAATGATGCTTTCCGATGCTGTCTCTCTGTACGCCCGGTGGCTCTTTGCAAGATTTTATTCTTCAACAAAAGATGATGCTTTCCGATGTTGTTCTTCTGTACGCTCGGTCGACAGACGTTGATTCAATAATTCTCAGAGCCGAATCATCTGACCTCAATGGTAAGTTTAATTCGTAGAACAATCGTCTGTCTTTGAACTTTTTGTCGAAAACAGATGCCCATGAATTGTAAATCCTTGACAGACGTAGAATCTTATAGGTAAGATATACGGGCGTAAAAGCCTTGTTGAATAATATGCTCATGAAATATTGGCGTAAAAGCCTTGTTGAATGAGGTGCATATGAAACAATGGCGTAAAAAGCCTTGTTGAGTAAGGTGCGCGAGCATCAGTCTTTAATTGATCAGTAAGTGGCTGATGATACTTCTGGAAAAAAAAATTATCTATTGTTTTCTGCAGAAGCTTGGCTGAAGAACTTTTCCAGAACCGGTATTGGCGACTTTGACGCTGTGAGGAGTATTCTTCTGACATCAGCATCAGGGAGCTCATGCGCTTTTGACGCACAAATCTGACAACTCAGAACTTTTCGTGGGATAAAAGGGTCTTCCTCAGATGGTAGGAAGAGCCTTTATATACGGAAAGTTGGATGGTGGAGTCAACTCTATCCCGAGAAATTGGGTAGTATCCTTTCACGGCAGGACTAGGAATTGTATCCCAATGCTGGATACATTCCTATCTCCTCTTAAAGGCCTCCATTCCTCCACCAATTGTATTGGCAGCAACACGTCTTCGGGCTGCCATACTCTGGGATTCTCCTCTCGTCTGAGAGAGAAGACCAGAGTTTGATTCCTTCTGTTCTGGTCGCCATTGATGCTCAGACAGTAAGGAATTGGCACCAATAACGAATCCGATGAAGAAGATTCAAAGAAGAAATAGATCTCGATTAGGTCATCGTTGTTGTATAGAATGAAAATCTAAGATGTAATAGATTTCCATTATGATTTGTAAGAAAGTCTAAGAAATGTAATAGACTTTTATGATGAAATGAGAATGGAAATGATGAATCTTCTATACTCAATGATTTGTATCTATCCAGAAGTAATATGGACATGATAGATAATAAAGTCTTGTTTTCTGTTTAGAGTATACAATACTATCAGAGGTATTATGGATATGACAGCATGTAAGAACTCAAAGAAAAAGTAGATTAATATCTATGCAAAGGTCAAATGGATTTAATAGATAAGAAAAGCAAGCAGATTTAATATTTATTCAGAGGTTTATAAGAACGTGATAAATAATAAATCCAATTTTCTATACCAACGGGTAAGATAGAAGATCAAAATTTCTCTCCAAAGAGATGAGTAATCAGCTTAACCAAACCTTGGTAGCTGGGGATTAAAAAGACAGATGTCATTGAGGATATATGCCAATATGAAATGAACCGACATAACTTTTAGGAAAAGAAAGAACAATTCAATTCCATAATTAAATTGATGAATCTGATGTTATGAACGGACAGGCCTTTCCGGGAATGAAAGGTTATTTTCAATTTCAAAGACCGGTCCATTAATAAATCTCTCCTATTAAATAGGTGAGAAATCTTTGTAACTTTTCATTCTTATTTCTACTCCTCTATTGGA
Source organism: Iris pallida (assembly GCA_029216955.1). Taxonomy (NCBI): domain Eukaryota; kingdom Viridiplantae; phylum Streptophyta; class Magnoliopsida; order Asparagales; family Iridaceae; genus Iris; species Iris pallida. Next base: position 13,906,121 of record JANAVB010018199.1, on the reverse strand, counting down.
AATGTCTTCCAAGGATATGCAGCAAAAGAATGAAGTTTCTAAGAAAGTTGAGGACATCATTGAGACGTGCCCTATTGAACCAATTGTATCAGGTCCAACCGAAGTAGGCGAAAGCTCTTCTACTCCCAAGCCACCATAAGACATCCTTGCTTTCTTAGTAGAGCCAGGGAAAACTCCTGAAGAAGAAGCACTGAGGATGGCTGCCTGCAAGTTTTTTATGAACTCAGGCAACGATGCCTTCGAAGCATTGGCTGACTATGTATTCAATAAGGAAGGCAGTGGTCCTCGTCCTTAATCCTTTGTTCAGAACAAAAATAATAATAAAAGAAATTTTATTTTCATTATGTTCTCTTTTTTTTCTTTTTTTTATACATAGTACTTCTTAAGAAATTTGAGATTGATCGGCATCATGAGTAGATCTCCATTGGGCTTTGATAACCGATAGGCGCCATTAGAAAACACGGTCTCAATTACAAAAGGACCTTCCCATTTCGCTTGGAATTTCCCTTTGCTTTTGTGAGTCATAATCATCGGTCTTCGAACGGCTAATACCAACTCGCCAATCTTGAATACCCTCTCTTTAACTTTACGATTGAAAGTTCGAGATATACGGGCTTGATATAGTTCAATATGCTGTTGTGCTTGAAGACGCTTCTCGTCCAATCCTTCAAGTTCTTGGAGTCGTAAGCGATCATTGTTCTCTATAGTTAGCTCATTAGCAATAGCTACTCGAAGAGATGGAATATGGATTTCCAAGGGAAGAACAGCCTCACATCCATAAACCAATAAAAATGGTATAAAACCAGTAGGAGTCCGGACTGTTGTTCGATAAGCCCATAAACATTCTCCAAGTTTTTCATTCCAATCATGTTTATTAGAAGAGACAAACTTTTTAAACAGTTTAATGATAGTCTTATTGAAGGCTTCGGCTAAACCATTAGCAGCTGGATTAAAAGCCGTAGAAGCCGGATTTTAAATTTGATTCTTATCACAAAACCGATAAATACATGACTGGCAAATTATGGACCATTGTCATGAATTATCCGTCAAGGAATCCCGAAGCGATAAATGACATGATGTTTGATGAAGCTGATCACATTAGATGTTTTCACTTCAGCAAGGGAAACTGCTTCTGTCCACTTAGAAAAGTAATCGATTATAGCTAATATGAACCGATGTCCTTTAATAGAAGGAGGGTTAATAGGACCAATGACATCCATACCCCAAGCTTCGAAGGGCCAAGAAGCTACTGTAGGATGTAGAAATTCAGAAGGTTGGTGAATAAAATCGGCATGAATCTGACATGCTTTACACCTTCTGGCATAATCTACAGCATTTGTTATCATGGAAGGCCAATAGTACCCCATTCTTCGAATGCGGTCCTGTAATTTCGGATCCGGTTGATGAGCACCATAGAGGCCATCATGAGCCTCACGAAGTATCAGTTTAGCTTTACTTTCTGAGAGACAGCGCAGCAAGAGTCCATCATATGAGCGACGATATAATATATGTAAAGATGAATCATAATAGAATCAAAATGATCGCCTTTTAATTGATGCAGCTTCTTTTGGATCTTCAGGTAAAATCCCATGAACCGCGTAATCAATAAATGGAGTTCTCCAATCCCTCTGCTGAGAGCTTGATTCTGTAGTATAACTCTGTTCAATATACAAATTATTCTTGACACAGAATAAGTCTTGGTCCAATAAAGTTATTGTATTTTGTCTTCGAATTGGAACAGCCAAGTCTGTAGCTAAGCTAGCAAGAGCATCAGCTTCCACATTCTGAAAACGTGGTACGAATTCAATGAAGAATCCTTTAAATGAATGGACCAATTCGACTACTACTTGATGATAAGGGATGAGATCAGGATTTCTGACTTCATAAGTCCCTCTAACCTGATTAACAATCAGCTGAGAATCTCCATAAGCTTTCAGGAATTCAATATTCAATTGTTTTGCGACTTGGAGACCAATCAATAGAGCATTATATTCTGCTATATTATTGGAGCATGGTTCATTGAAAGAATAGGCACGGTATATGACCATTTTGTCAGGAGAAACCAAGATGATTTCTACCCCAGAGACAATTACCTTTAGGTCCAACCCGTGATGCCCCGTCAAAATATAATTGCCAAATATCATTTTTCAAAGGCATATTGCAATCTACAACTTCATCTGGAATGTCCTCATATAACTTTGATGTTTCAGGTATAGGATGAGCAGCTAAGAAATTAGCTAATGCTTGACTCTTCACTAATTTTTGAGGTATATAAACCATGTCATAAGGAGTGAGCAACATCGCCCAGGTAGCTAACCTAGAGTTAAGAATACTCGGTTTTTTCATCAATACCCGAATGGGATTTATTCTGGAGATGACATGGATAGTCTGTCCTGTCACATAATGTCTTGTCTTTTGGACAGCAAAAACCAAGGCCAGACATTCTTTTTCTACAGGAGTATACCTGTGTTCTGCTCCGACCATCATTCGGCTAAGATAATAAATCGCTTGTTCATGCCCTATATCATTTTTTTGTGCAAGAAGAGCACCAAATGAATGATCCCAAGCTCGAATATATAGTAAAAATGGTCTTCGTATAACTGGAGGTACCAAAACAGGTAGATTTATAAGATATTGCTTGATGTCATTGAAGGCTTTCTGACATGCTTCATCCCAAACAAATGATACACCCTTCTTTAATAGACGGAAGAAAGGCTGACATCTTCCAGAGAGATTGGATATGAATCTCCTGATATATGCAATGCGACCTTGGAAGCCACGGAGTTCTTTTAGATTGCGTGGAGGACGCATTTCAAGAATTGCTTTAACCTTATCAGGATCAACATGGATACCCTGAGAAGTAATGACAAATCCTAAAAACTTGCCACTGGAAACCCCTAAGAAAGACTTAGTAGGGTTCATTTTCAATTGATGTTGGCACATCAGTTCAAATACTGTCTTCAAGTCTTGAATGTGATCATCTTTTGATCGACTCTTAACAGCAATGTCATCTACATAACATTCTACTGTCTTCCGTAGATGTTCTTGAAAGATGTTGCTCATGGCCCGTTGATATGTGGCACCGGCATTTTTAAGACCAAACAACATCACCGTATAGCAGTAAACCCCAAGGGGTGTACGAAAAGTAGTATGCTTCTCATCTTCTGGATGCATCTTAATTTGATTATATTCTGAGAATCCGTCCATGAAAGACATGCGTTCAAAACCACATGTATTGTCTATCATGACATCAGTAATTGGAAGTAGAAATTCGTCTTTTGGATAAGCTGCATTAAGATCTCGAAAATCTATGCAAACTCGAACTTTTTTGTTCTTCTTTATAACAGGAACAATGTTGGCAACCCAATCAGGGTGTTGTTCTTCACGAACAAAACCATACGTGATCAGCTTTTTGATTTCTGCTTCAATTGCATCCATCATATCTGGCCGAAAATGCCGTTGCTGTTGTTTTACAGGCTTAGCATTAGGAAGAATATTGAGTTTATGAGTAGCAACTTTGGGATCTAGACCTAGCATATCCTCATAACTCCATGCAAAAATATCAATATATTCTTTGATCAGTTTTATCAATTCTTCCTTTTCATCTTCAGAAAGATTCTTACTGATGAATATTGGTTTGGGCATAGTTCCATCTCCAACGTCAATCTGGACAATCTCGTCTTCTGTAGGTGGTTGTCGTTGTTCAAAACGAAGTTTCCATTGAGTGTCCATCTGTTGAGCCCAAGGATCATTCTCAAATGGCTCAGATTCACCATCAATTTGAACCACGTAAGCTGAAAATATTTGCTTAGATTCATCATAATATTCTCCTTTAATACACGAGGAGTGAGAAATATCGGATTCGATGAATTGGACTTCTTCTGGATCTGATGATTGTGAAGAGCTAGAAGAGAATTTTTCTTGAATATCGTCATTAAACATATGGAACGGATCATATCCCAATCCATGACGAGTTTTCTGGTAAAACGGATCACCACATAATGGTAGTCATCTATCTTTGCCTTGATTGAGACCTTGCATAGTCTTCAAATCATATCCCATGTTCTGAATAATCTTGAGAGATTGTTGACTATATCTGTCAATTCGGATTCTTTCTTTATCTTTATCTCTCAAATCATCTGTCTGAGCAACATGGATATTTCTAGCCAAGCCAAAAACAATTTGGCGCTTGTTTTTCTTATCAGACGGAACCACGAAATAAGATTCTTTGTGACGTCTATAAGTTACACAAGCTTGCGATGAAGCGGCTACATGAAGAAGATAGGGAGAAGATGTTAGAAACCTTTGAGCATAAGGTCCAACATCGACATGAGGAGGAAAAGAATTTTCCTTATTATCAATGTATAAGGTTTCCTCTGTGTCTATGTCGTCTTTATATTGATGACTTTGATTATCAGAAGATAAAGTCATTCTTTCAATAAACTTGACAGCCATATACTCGAAAAGGAAATCTTCATTGATATCAAGGAGTACAGAATGATCAATATTTACATCATTTATAATTTGACTGCTACGCTTTGGATTAATCACTAGTGGACTATCATCCGTCTTCTGCGTAGATTTGCCAAGATTGACAATCAAAGGAGGTTCTGGATCATTCGTACGAAATGTACGCCCTTTGACTTTGATCACAAGAGGTTGAACTTGGCTTTTAGCAGGAACATTCACTGATTCCTCAGATGTAGCTTGAGTTTTTCCTTTAACCTTGATCATCAAAGGTTGATTGTTGACAGATTGGTGTTGGATTCGCCCTTTGACTTTGATATTCAAAGGTTGCTCTTCTGGCGGATCTTCGTTAATAGACTGATCTTCAGCAGATGATTGATCTTCAGCCATATCTGATATCTCTTTCACATGCTCTTGTTTGTAAAGCCTTGAGTCAGAAAAATAGGCTTCGACACCCTTGAAAGGATTGATATCAGCAAACTCAGTCTTCACAACTCCTTGGGAATCCACATACTTGAAGCATGGGTGGAGAGTCGAAGGCACGATGTTATGCTCATGTAACCATGGTCTTCCAAGAAGAATATTGTAGGATACGTCTGAGTTAATAACATAAAATATTACCATAGTTTGAAGATCACCAATCTGAATCTTCAGACGAATCTTCTCCAGTGGTTTGCTCTTTCCATAGTTGAAACCAACTATTGTGGTACTAGTGTAAGTCAGATAGTAGGAATCCTCAATGGTCTCAGCATACTTTGAAGAATTATGCTAATGGAAGACCCAGGATCAATGTAAATTTTGTCAACTTCAATGGATTCAATATACCCAGTATAACACAAAGGCCTATCATGCTTGTTATGCTTCAACAGCATATCTTTTTGTGTAAAAGTGATGTTGGGAATTGCTTCCATCATCACACTATGACATTATGGGCATGATACTGGTATATTGTCAGGAGTCTTGAGTTGAGCTAAACAGGAATCAGCTTACAGCAAAGCTTCACTCAAAGTTTCGCGACTTTCTTTAGAAAGGCGAAGCAACTCGAAGATAGATAATCTAGCCAGAGTATTAGCTAACTGGGCTAGAATATCAAATTTATAGGGTTTTATCACCACCCCCTGACTGGAAGTAGACTTCAACGGGATGTCGAAGCGTACCGCTTTTTGCTTCCCCTTTTCAATCACAGCAGGAGCAAGAGACGGTTGAGTTGATGGTGTTTCAACATTCTCAGCTTCTTTGGAGGATCCCTCAAAATCTTTGTAGTACTCTTTTCCAGATCTTGTACCAGCAAAAGTTTCTTCTTCAGACTCAGAAGAAGGAAGTACCATATTGCAGGATTTAATCTTCCTCTCCTTAGCCTTCTTCTTGTGAGGATTGTTATGAGGAACCTCAGAACCCAATCCAACAGTGGATTTTTTACTTTGAATTTGTAAAGAAAGTCGTATCCCTTTATCATAATTCGAACCTTCTGCCTTTTGAAAGTCATAACCCATCTTCTTCATGAGAAGGATAGATTGCTGACTGTACAAGTGAGTAGGCAGTGGACTTTCAACAGGTGGTTCCATAGAGGAAGAAAAAGAGATCTCTGTGGCTACAAGAGAATGAGGAATAACCGTCTCTGTAGCTACAGGAGAAAAAGGATTCGGGATACGAGGAAAAATCCCTGTAGGAGCCTTTTCATAAGCAGCGAAGACTTGTTGTGCCCTGTATAAGGGAACACTATTCATGGCTAGCCACTGCTGATGAGTAAGCTTGAGCTTGGCAGAAGGAGCCAGACTTGGAGGACATATGTTCAATCCTCTCAGTCTGTCTTCCAAAGGAATGCCATCCCATAGATGATCCAAATCATCAGGATCTGAAATAACATGAGAAATTATGTTGCAGGTTTTGACTTTCTTATCTTTCTTGGATTTTAAAGTTTTACCTTCATCTTCCATTTCAGGTACTAAGTCAGGATGTACCCACATAATTTTACCATTCTTTAATGTAAGAGGCAACACTCCTTCATTTTCCTTCCTGGCAGGCGGGATATTCAAAATCTTCATCGTCGTCCTCAGAATTGGAATAATTCCATCTGGTACTTGTTGTGGAGAAAAATCTCCAAATTGAAGAAAAACCATATTGGTTGTAACCGTATGGTCATCATTAGTTAAAGCAATAGCACCACCATTTATCAGCTCTTGGATTTTCTTTTTCAAAATATAGCAAGCACTAGTAGGATGATTAATGTATCTATGATAGATACAATATTTAGGATTGTCAGTCAGATTCACCTCATTAGGCCTCTTTGGCTCCAGAATCTGGAGTTTGCCACTCTTCACCAGATACTGGAATATCCCTGGGATATCACTTTCGTCAAAAGAGTATTCTTCTTTTGGCTTGAAAGATTCCTGATTATTCGGCGTCGTTTTATTCTTGGAAAGATTGACCATAAGAGTGTCTTTTCCTTTCATATTACGATTGCCGGAATTATTGCCAGGATTACTTTTCTTTCCTTTATCCTCAGAGGCGAAAATTATCCCATATTCATGAGCCAACCTACCATTGGTCTCGGTAGAAACTGCTGCTATGATAAACGAAGCCCAATCTGTGAATTGGAAACCTGTGAAGACAGCGATGGATGGCCGCAGATTCATCTTACATGTATCAATCAGCGCTGAATCTGGCATACCAGGGGGCATCTTTAAAGTCGCCTGTCGAAAACATTCAATAAACGTCCGAGCATCTTCTTTCTCCTTTTGCTTGATTTCTATTAAGGAGGACATGTTCATGTCCATACCTCCTTCATAGAAACGGGAGAGAAACATTGCCTTAAATTCGTCAAAAGACGAAATGCAATTGTCGGGTAAACTACGATACCAGTCGTAAGCTGAACCCGTCAAGCATCCAATGAATACTCTAGTGAGAAGAGCATCATTTTTCTGTAAATGTACAGTCATAATATCAAAGTAATTGATATACTGACTAGGAAAAGCCTTTCCATCAAACAATACCATTGACTGTGGCTTGAATTTCGATAGAAAAGGTACATCATTCCAATGAGGAGGATAAGGTTGCTTAATCCCTAACCTCTGGAGTTGATCCTTTTGCTTCAAAACTTCAAACTGTGCTTTGAGCACACGCACTGCTTGAATGGCTTCACTGGTTTGTGGAAGCACATTTGATTGAAAAGTTGTTGGTTGTACCGTAATCCCCACCGAAGATAGTACATCTTCTGGAATGATGGGATCTGGAGATGCAGAATTTTGGTTAACAGCAGGCTCTTGGATATTCAAAGGTATATCAATCCCTTGGCTATCTTGAGTTGGTGTTGCTGCCTGAACCGGTGTTACAATTGCTGGTTGAGCAGTTTGCTGAGCCATTATTATCTGGTGCATGCTTTGTATCATGTTAAGCATATCTTTCAATGATTGCTCAACGGGAGTAAGACGTTGTTCTGTATTAACAGATGACGTCTCTGGTTCGTCTCCAATAGCGTAGGATTCAACCTCTCTTGAAGATACAGAAGGATTAGTATAGAAGTATGAATCAACACTATCAGTTTCGGACTCAAGAGATTGAGTACCCCCAGCTTCAGAATCAGAAGTCTGCAATTGTCTTTGTCTTTTTGATCGAGTATTCTGATATACTCCTTCAAAAGAATCAAGAAGTCTGTTGAATTGTTGTTGACCTGGGGTTTGGGACGTGTTCCGTCTAGGACGTCGTCCTCTGTTGGTATGAGATGCCATGTTGACTGATGCATATGACAACTCATCAGCTTGTTGTTTGGGCGCATTAAAATTCAATCGATCAAAAACTGACTATCTGGAAGCCGAGCAACAACATTTGATGACAATCTGGTGACACTCACAGTGATGATTTTCTCGGGGGAATGTCACGGGAGATTGTCTATTTTTACGCTTTTGCATTAACTATTGCGTGTGATTTGTAGGTTTGGTACTTTGCGTAGAGCAGTATGAGAAGGTTGTTGGTGTAGAATTGAAGCTTTACCAACAACATTTTTATGCTGTATGCATTTAGGTACATTCACATTAGATGTAAAAACATCGTTGCGAATTTTATCTACACTGTCACAGACAGGAGACTTACCTTTACGCGTAGAGCGTAAAAATTGATTATCTACCACGTCATAGACGGGAGATTTTCCTTTACGTGAAAAGTATAATTTTTGTGTGTCTACCACGTCATAGACGGGAGATTTATTTTTACACTTAGAAACACAAGCATTAGAGTCTGCCTCATTACAAATGGGAGATTCGTTCTTATGCACTGAGCGTAAAATTTAGTTTTTACCCACTGGACGTAAAACCTGATTATCTTCACCGTCACAGACGGAAGATAACTTATCGCACTTAGAGTGCAACGCTGAAGTAAGGACTGCCTCGTTACGAACAGGAGCCCCTACGACAGGAGTGGGAAGAATTCCCTTGCCCTCAGAAGTAACAGAGAGATCAGAAGCTATTTTGGATTTAGGAATCCAAACTTTTCGTGCTTTGCGAGATTTTTAAACATTGGAGCGGCGAGAACCGCCCCCAGCTCGGAGCATCTCTTCATAAGTAGTCTGGTCGAAGTGTACAACCAGAGTCTTCTTTGTCGATCCAATCGACACATCATCGTATTGAGCAATTGCCTCCTCGTCAGAGGTGAAGGTCGTCCCCAGCAGAGTCGCCATTTTTGTTTTACTTAACAAAATGCCTGGAAATCGAATTTTAAAAATAAAACGAGAAAAAGTACAAGAAGTACAAATTTGATTCTGGGAAGTATTGTTATGGAAGTCTGATCTGTAAATGATCACTTTGTTCCTTGGACCATACGATGATGATGAAGATCACTGCTAGAAGATGAACAATTGGAAGAACTAAGTCACCAGAAAGGTATCGACGCACTAGGGCACTGATGGCGAGGCCGAATGCTTTTCTGCTTTGCTTCACTCTGTTCTGGAAGAAAAGTTGAAGAAGAATGCACCAAAAAATCAAAGTCTCTGGGCTCTGATCTCTATGTATTCTCTCCTTTCTCTCTGTGTGTGTCCGTTATATGAGAAAAATTAGTCTATTTATAGACTTGGCTTCTTGTGCGTAAAAACTCAGCAAAAGTTTCGTCTTTACGCTAACAACTTCCACCCATGACCGAAGTCATCCTCTGCATACGTTGACACGTGTCCCATCATTTCAGTAAGAATATGATGCACGTACACACGTTCTTCGAGATATGTGGCATGAAAGCCATGTAGGCAAACCACGTTCTGAATTGGTGAAGAAGAATAGGGCGTAAAAACAACCCAAATATACCCTGAGCGTAAAGTAGTAGACTAGGCATAAAATAGCCCTGACATGGACTTCCCACGTAAAGTGGTTGTTAAATAACTTTGAGCGTAAAAGTAGCCCAAATAAACTTTATGCACACGTCAACTTGTGAGCGTAAAAACTCATACAGTCTCTATGCGTAAAAGAAGCCATACTGTGAGCGTAAAATAGCTCAGTCCACATACTAAACGACAAATTGGTCTCTCTGTAAAACAAATCTCTTTGAATTTTGTGATATATGTCATCATTAAATCTTCATGTCAGACTTTGTATTGAATGCAAGACTTGACAGCTTTGTCCAGCGTAAAAGTGGCTAGCCTGTCTTAGGCGTAAAACCATTAGCTTTGACCCGGGCGTAAAGTGATTAGCCTGCTTCAGACGCAAAGTGATTAGCCTCTCTTTGGCGTAAAGTGGGTCAATTTGAATGGAATGATCTATCTCTTTGACTCATTCTTATGAAGCACTTTTTACGCTCCTACACAAGCACCGGTGGCTAAATGCCAAGTATAAAATTTAAAATATCAAAGTGGTAGAGAAGAAACCTACTTAGGGCACGGACACCTATGCTCCTGGTGCGCACCATAGTTCGGGTAGAAGGCTTGATCCTCAGGCTCTGCTACGAGATCTGGCCAAACAAAACCAGCTGGGTTAGGCCCCGAATAACAAATACAATAAAGAAGCACAAAAGTAAGAGATAAAATCCAATTATACATAATAAGGTCAGAACATAAGCATAGGCATATATCCCATCATCAAGGCAATGCGACATCACTATACCAAACAAGGATAAGAGATGTTGTATCATGCCATGATAAAATATGTCCTATGATCATGATCAGGTTAAAAGACTTCTGTGTCCCAACCTTGGTTCATAGCCTATCGTAGGATAATGGCCCAACCTAAAAACCAAACAAGGACATGGGTTAGATCATGCACCATGATAGTCCATGTCCTCGGCTACTAATAGAAGAATCAAATCACAACAAGTCAGTTTACAAGCGGCCAATCAATCCTACAGCTCTCTATAGTTTATCTAGGTTTTCTAGTAAATCTTATACATAGGAATCTTCAGATCGTGCCGTATCCAGGCAGGGCTAGCCAAACCAAATATATAACAGTGACAATGAACAATAAATAGTAAGCATCAGTCCATTGCCAGTTTATCGGTCTAAATAAAGTTAGTAACAGTTCCAACCTTTCTATAGGGAGGGGCTAGCTCGGTTCAGTACAATAGTCAGATACTGCAATCTACTATGGTCGATGATTTACAATATCTGTGGTAGCCAACATGTATGTAAAGAAAAGGCCTGATGTGACTTGTCATGCACGATCTCGAGATTCTATTTTGGCCCAATGCTTCTACCCATTCAAGTTGCTTAGATTAATCCTATATTGCTATTGGAATCACATATCGTGGTCACATGTTCATCTTTGTAGAAGTCATACCATAGTACGTGTATCCTATGTATAAATCAACATCGGCTCATAGAGTCTCAAATCTAGATTCATCCTTAGTATAATACGTCAAGCAACAATCATTATATCGCGCCAATGCTACTGATCATTTACCATGACAGTGCTGAGATTAGAAATAACCTGACATATAACAAGCAGCATTAGGTAGCACGGAGAGTCGCACCTCAGTACACTCATATAGATTGTACATCAGTACACACTTAGGATAGTACCACCACATATTCAGGTAATCGAGTCAGGAACATTACCAAACAATTAGGGATAGTCTTTCTATGCATAAAAATATGATCTCTAAGCAATTTTACACAAAATAGGGACTTCTACACAATTTACACACAAACAGGGGTCTCTACATAATTTTGTATAAAACAGGAGACATAATATGCAAAAATACTCATAAAATGGGCCTTGGTGTAAAACTACATGCGGGAAAAGATAAGAAATTACGCACGGTGAGAGTACAATGAGAAATAGGATCTGACGTATAATAACGAGAAAGCGAATTGGCATACAATAACTACGTACAGTAGACTACAATGAGAAATGAGATCTGACATATAATAATAAAAAAGGGAATTGGCGTACAATAACAAAGCACAATGGATTACAATGAGAAATGGTAACTGGTGTACGTAAAAATAAGAAATAAACCCATAGTAGGAAACTCGCATAGAAATGAGAAAATAAATGCACAGTGGAAAATGGCTTATGGCGTATAAAGTAGGAAATGAACACATAGTAAGAAACTGGCATATAATTGGGAAACAATGTACGATAAAAAACTGGCGTATAATTGAAAAACAACGCACAGTGAGAAATTGACATATAATTGGAAGACAATGCACAATGAGAAACTAACATATAATTTGGAAAAGGAATGCATAGTAGAAACTGGTGTATAATTGGAAAAAGAATGTACAGTGGAAACTGGCATATAATCGGGAAAGGAATGCATAGTAAAAATTGGCGTATAAATTGGAAATGAGAGCTGGCGAACAATTGAAAAATAATAACTAACATAAACTCATTGGGAACTTATCGTCCCAAATAGGAAGTTCAGCCATGGATTTACAAGAAATTACCATGGCTATAACATCCTCTCTAGGAATCTAAATTCGACGAAACAAAAGCCAAAACTGCATGAAATTGAATTCTCTACCACATGGAACAACTAGTTTTCAAAGATGACATATTTTGATAGATCATTTCCTTAAAAATCTATAAAACCCTAGTATTAAAACATATATCTACACCAAATTAACCATCTAAATTGAAATCACTTTGCTTTAAACATGTAGAAAAAGTAATGATGCATAATATAGGCTAAAAATTTGTAAAGAAATCGAAGAAACAAAAATAAGCATGTGATTTCTCTATTAGTTCAAGATGTACTTGCCTTGGGTTGGTGGGGAAAAATAAATGTGAGTGAATGAGGAAGAGAGAGAACAAGAGAATATATATAGGGGTGGGGTTCGCTCTACTAAATCCTACCTATTCCAATGTCTAATCCAAGTCAAGTCTAAATGTCAAGTCATATGATCATAAGCAATTAAAATAAAACAAATAATCATGTACATGAATAATGTAGGAAGAATACATATACCTGGAACGGGGAGTGACAACAACATAAGTCAGTTTCTCAAAAAAAAAAATTATATGCATGATCTAGACGAATACACCTTCATTTAGAACTATCATGTCCTACTCAAATAAGTATTCTTGTACTATATTTTTATTGTCACAAGTCCTAATTCTATCATCTACCATATTACCGTTGCCCTTTCCAATTGAAATTGGAGACCAACTTCGACTCAAACCCTTTGACCCAGTATATGATTTTGATCTACTCGGAGCCTACTATACATACGCCACTTGTGTCCCACTCAACATAATTCCCATGTACTACTTATACACAAAAGTCACAAAAGACATATTTTCGGGATTTCAGAACCCAACTTGCCCGTACCGACTTGAAACCAACCTAACTAGAAGAGGTAGAGCCTAACCTAGGTTGTGTAAGATTAGTTTGACCATATTTAATTAATTCTAATCAATTTTATTTATCCAACAAAGATTGAGAGCAAAGGTGGCACCTATTAAAGAAAGTTTTCAAATGAGGAATGGCTCAATCTTTCTCAATCTTTTCTTAATCAAATCTCTTTATTTTGGAGTGCATAACCACCAAATAAATCAAACAAACCCCTTATATTGCAGCCATATATTATCCTCTATCCTTTCCCCTCATAAATCTCTCTCCTATTGTGAGCCCCCTGGGTTTTAGGGTTTATTTTAAAAAAATTCGAAATGAATTATTTTCAATAAATATTTTATTATAATTATTTTGATCATTAAGTGTCCTTTTCTGTGACTTTAATTTTTGGAGCGCCAGGGATGTCAATATCTGGAAACTTTCTTCATCAGTTTTGTAATAGACAAGATAATCTTTATTTTTGCATATGATATCCTACTCAAACTTGTTTCCTTGTATCCTTTTTGCTTCGCACAACTTTTTTGGACAATTTAGACCATTTGACCTTCTACCATAAAATTTGACCCGATTTCCAATTTAATTTCGGGGCTCGACATTGATCCAACCTAGTCGATCCAAATTGTGGTTTTGACCTAGTTTCAGTCTACTACGCACATGCCACTTATGTGCCACCCAATTGAGCTCCCTCACGCTAGTATTTCATCAATGATCATTAATGACTTAAATTTATTGTCCTAATTGTACCAATAAAAACGTAGCCTTATAGAAGGGTAGTGCGCCCAGAGACATCCGTGTAGGTGCATAATTTATATCTATTTATTTTATAACTTATTTTAATAGTCTAATATCTATTTCCTAAATATTTAATAAATATATTATAAGCCACCCTGGTTTTATTTTATTTATAAATCCACAATATTAGCCTAATTAAGAATTTTTGGAAATTTTAGAAATATTTAACATATGATTTCTCTTATGTATTATGTGTCATCAACTGTTAATTATAACTAAAGTAAATTATTTAGAATTCCAAATAAATTGTTTTGATGCCCTCTTAGTCATATTGTCGTAAATTGCTAAGGTTCAACCATTCCAAAATATTTTGTTTAATTTTTCTTCTTGGATTATAACTACCCTTGATTTCTTCATTACACTAGCCATCCAAGATTAAGTCCATCCCATCTAATTCTCAATCAAAACTTTTGACTCTAAGCCCAAGTCACCAGACACTAAAACCTAAAATTTCTCCTACAAAGCTCTCCTAAGCCAACCCCTTCTTCTTCTTCTTCTTCTTCTTCTTCTTCTTCTTCTTCTTCTTCTTCTCCTAATAACCACCACCCCACCGGAGCAGAGCAACTGTGACGACGTCGAGCATTGTCGTCCTCACACTAGCCGTGCACAGCATCGCATTGTGGCAACAGCTGCTGCTGATGTCCTCGCCACCATGCATAGCCTCGTGCACGGTCGCAACTCTCATGCATAGCCCCGACCGACCATGCACCTCCCTACAATCGCCCTCGGGTGCCCTTCCATACAGCCATGATCACCTATCGTATACTGTCTAGTACCACAGCATCGAACCCACCCGAGCACTGTCAAGTGGCTATGCACGCGCTCGCTCGTGCGCGAGCAGCAGCAGCAGCAGCCATAAGTGTTGCAGTAGTAGCCTCTGCATCGTCATACGACCAACGTGTACCGGTGCCCCCACGAGCCACCTCGACAATCCGACAAACTCCTCCTTGTCAGCCATCGTCGACCACGATGAGTAACAGATCGATTTTTGAATTTGGAAGTCGATCCCGTCGTGACGCGCGAGTTTTGAACTCAAAATTCGTGTTTCGTCGCAGCAACTTTGAACGCATTTTTTTGGACAATCTAACCGTTGGATTGTCGATCATTTTTTTCCATCTCTATCTCGGTATATACACATTCACTTCTCTAAAATTTCAACCGTTAATTCATTCGTTTGATAGATCAAAATCGGTCGCTAAGTTGACCATTTAAATTGCATTATTTTTAGAAAGATTCATGAAGCCAATTTTGCAGATTCATTTCCAACTCATTGCAGCTCTGATTGACGAACTACCAACTCCGATGCACAGCAGGTATAACCACCTTCCTACCACATAAGTTTCTGCTTAATAGGACATCGTTTGGTTGGTTGAAATTGATGCCAAAGTTGGCCTTTCGAAATCATAATTTCCAACTTATAAATTCTAATTTTGAACCCAAGACTCCAGATTCCAGTTCTGACATCACCACTGGACTCGTGGCATCATTCTAGCATGAATTCATATATAATTTGCTAAGTTTGGAGCAACGTGGTCCCCGTACGCATTTCGATGCAAATCAGGTTCCAATGTTCCAATCAATGGGCCATTTTGAGATCGGCACTTCAGAATCTAATTTCGAATATACCGTTGGGTTCATATCGTCATTCTCGATGCAGAAACGTATAATTTGCTAGGTGACTTTTATTTTAGCACACTTTTCGGTACAAAGTGGGTCCAACGACGGACATCATTTTGGTCCAAAATTACCATTTTGCCTCTGTGTCCAAATTGGACTTATGGGTATGCTATCATAGCTAATTTGACCATTCTGGACATGTTGGTAATATTTGTTTTATCATCCGACGACATCTGTAGATTTTTTCTTTATGTATCACCAATAGTTATAGTTAATTCTCTTTCTGTTCGTATTTCGAAATTCGTGCATCAAAATTGAGATCAGTCGATTCCAATGATCTCATATCGCTAAAATTGACAAGATGACCATGTGGATCGCTAAAATAAGATTGTTAACCTTACGGTTGATCGTCTTGTCTCAATTTGCGTGTCGTAGATTTTGAGGTACGAATAACGAGATACAAACTTAATATTCTAATAACCTACAACTTGTAATATTATTAGAAATAATGACTATAGGGACTAGTATGACCTAGTTTGACTATTTTTGACTTAGTTTGTCTCTATGACCTAGAAAAGGCCTAGAAGTATGTGATTAATGTATTTAAATATATTGTTAAATCTAGAATACCAAGTGACTCTGTAAATTCATATTCGGTCTTTATGACGTTAGGTCAGATATTGATCCACAGTTGTTGCTCAGGATATCAGGCAAGTACAATCTCTGATAGTTCTTTTACTTATTTGATGATTACTGTGATTCAGTTCTAGTATAGTTCTATTTGATTCTTTGTCACAACACGTATTGGTATTCCTGGTACAACACGGATTGATATTTCTGGATCCATTGCATACGACACATATACATTACTTGTCTGGCCTCTATTTGTAGAATCACTCACTTGAATCACCTACTGGCATGACATTGTTCTGGCGGGACTTGTAATCCATTTATGTGTCGGGTTATGGATTCACTTGTACTTATCGGGGCGGGAAAATACTTGATTAGACATGTAAACATGCCTAAATATACTGGAATCACCCCTACTGGTCTAATCTGGAATGATAGTAGTCGCACACTTGCCAAGTGGACGATGAGCCATATTTATCCCTAGTCGTTTATATGTCGAAAGCAGTATTCCAAAACACACTTACTGGTGTCTTATACAGGAGTCACACTGGAATCACACTTAACTCACATTGTACTGTCTAGACTCATATCACATTGCTCTAAGTTCAATTAGCTTTATTTTACAGTCTTTATTGCCATGCTCTCCTAATTCTTTACTTTTTTTGTTCTTTAGTTAAACTGTTTCTCTACTTCATTACCCATCTCAACTATCCATGATTCATCAAGTATAACTGTCTATAACTGCTTTATTATCTTTGTCATTTACTTGGGATTGCTAGATGAGATGTGCTCGTTCCATCCTGACTGGATATATTTTTCAGTTGGCGAGCTTGCGGATACATGTCCTACTTATTACTTTGCCCTAGAGACCCAAGGAGTTGATTCTCCAACAGAGTAGCATAGCCTTCCTAGGTGGGTATCAGTTAGATAGTATCACTATTGTTGGATCTGTCTCCACTCTTGATATTAGACTTGTTATATTTATTTGGGTTATGTAGTTATTTATAGACTTTTAGATACTGTTGTTTTGACTTCTGACAGTAAACTTTATTTCATCATTTCATCTTCTTTTTATTCGTGCTATCATCTTCCTTAGATGTCTATGTTTAAGTTTATGTTCTAGATGATATATTATTCCTCCGTGTGGAGATGACAGGTTATTCCATATCTGTTAGATGTTAGATATTACATACATCCTATACAACATTCTAGCGTCGATACCGTGACATAGGCTGGATGTACCCATGTACTCGTGTCCCTAAACCGGGTGTGGGTCGTGACACGTTTTTCTGGTGGCCCATGCAGGCCTCGTCTTCGTAAACTTTACGAGGTTGTAGTGGTACTTTGGATAGATGTACTACTACGAGCATGTGACCAATTAAGAAATAAGATTTGATGATACACAACTAGGATTATAGGTTCTCTAGGACCCTCCAATATGATTGTGCTCCTGTCATCTTCCTTTCTGACATGATTGCTTTTGTGTTTTATCTTTCCTATGAATTCATTAACCTCTTTCCAGTTGACCTCTTGAGTAACTCTTCTTGTCCATTTTTGTTAAATTGTGAAAAAATTTTATTGATGGGTTCAGGAATAATTCGAGAAAGTATATTTTGCCTTGTATTATGGAATTGAGTCTTGCATCCCGAGAAATACTATTGAGACAGGATTTTAGATGACGATATCGTGGTTACATATGTTTCTCTAATTTTATTTGAACCACCTCCTATGCATTTTGATTGAACTCTTCTCTTATACTTTGAAAAAGTTAGTTTGGAATATTTCATGGATTTAGCCAAAATAAGTTCAGGAACCTGTATTACCTGGCGTGGCAGATGTGCACTACAGCCATCCGTCGTATTATGGAACAAGAAAGTTAATCGTGGCTTGATGCATACTGGCACAATAGTCACTTCACATGACATAATCATGGAGGAATATGGTTCTCAAATTTTATATCGACTACATCCTATGCATCTCGTTTGGCATTATACCGTTATTGGAGATATTTTGACAATCTTTCTGTCTTGCTTGACCCGTAACTTGTTTGAATACTGATATGGATTGCTCGACCCATGTCACGACCCGCACCCGTTTTTTGGATATGAGACGTGTCCAAGCCAGCCTACCGTCAATATAAAGTGGTCCGTTTTGGCAAGAAAAATAAGGATACAATTAGTTTAGCCATGGTCATAACATTCTAGTTTAAGGAGTTATTTTAGAGAAAGGGTAACCCAATATTAACCCATATATATTTAAATATATTCATATACTTTTAGAAGTTTTTATGAGGACAATAAAATTATTTTTGGAAGCCTTATAAAACCTATTTAGAAACACAATTTACTAGTTAAAAAATGTTTAGATAGATACCTTTGAAAATATAGACTAAGCCTAAATTAACAAATAATTTAAAATAGGGAAATACTACGAATATAAAATTACATTAAAATACCATCAAATATTATTTTAGCTTCTAAGCTAAGTACGATATTTAAAAATAGTAATAATATTTGTAACCCAATTTTGTCAAAATACATTTTTAGGCTAAAGAGTCAAAATTAGATATCATAAAATAATATTTTAGGATATACTACTATACAATAATACTACAATAGAAAATTCGACTACTAACAGTAATACTAATTATGTCATTCATATATATACATATACTAAATCAATAGTAATAACTAATAACTAAGTAACATACTCGTTAATCAAAGTAACTAATCCATTAATTTAACAGTAATTAAGAATTAATAAAATAATTAAATTACTAATTCAATCTAATTAACTAATTAGAATCTATAAACTAAACTTGAACCCCTTCCGGGCTTGAAGACCCGACGGCCCAATATACACAATACCCATCCCCAAACCAACTGATAAGGGATTTTAGAAAGAGAAAGAGAAAGTCCGAGCTCTCTAGCCTAGTGGTATTAGAGCGGACATCCGGAGGGGCCGGCAAGGTTCGAGCCCCCCAATTGTGTGTGTGCGTGTGATTTCAAAAAAAAAAAGAAAGAGAAAGAGAAATGATAAAGAAACAGATTACTCACAGCTCATCTGCTTGAGAAGCTCGCCACTTCGAGAGAAAAATAGGGCAGGTGGAGAGAGAGATTGAGGCGGAGAGGGTTCACAGAGGACGGTCGTCGGCGTGCGGCTCAGGCGGAGGTTCCAACACTAGGGTGCGGCGGTGTCGGACTCAGAGGGTGGTGGCAATGTGGTGCCGGCACTGGCGGTGACTGCGGTGGAGGGACACCGGATTGGAGGGCGGCGGCGGGTGCTCGCCATTCGTGCTGCGGCTCGCCACCGGTCGACACGACGAGTCCTCAGCGCTAGAGGGCGGTGAAGCTCGCCACTTCGAGAGAAAAATAGGGCAGGTGGAGAGAGAGATTGAGGCGGAGAGGGTTCACAGAGGGCGGTCGTCGGCGTGCGGCTCAGGCGGAGGTTCCAACACTAGGGTGCGGCGGTGTCGGACTCAGAGGGTGGTGGCAATGTGGTGCCGGCACTGGCGGTGACTGCGGTGGAGGGACACCGGATTGGAGGGCGGCGGCGGGTGCTCGCCATTCGTGCTGCGGCTCGCCACCGGTCGACACGACGAGTCCTCAGCGCTAGAGGGCGGTCGCGGTAGAGACGTCGAGGTGAGTGATTTATTGAGTCGGTTGATGGTGTTTTTGGTTTGTGGCGGCGAGGAGCGTGGGTTTGGGGTCGGACTGTCCCGAGTGGAGGACAGTCGGGGCTCGTGGTCAGGCGGTGGAAGCGGTGCTGAAGACTCTGGCACGAGCTCGACTTGCGACGTCGCCTGCTCGAGAAGTCGAGAACCACCGAGTCCAATTTGACCCTGGAGGTCGAGTGGCTGCGACGAGGTTCAACGATGTTGGGTTGTCCAGGTGGAGTCGGTGGTTGCAGGAACATTAGGGTGGTAGCCGTGGTGGTTATGGCGGTGGTGATCTTGATGATGGTGGTAGTCGAATGATGATGTGAGGATGATGGTGTGGTAGGGGAAAAGCAGTGGTGGTGATAGCGGAACTGGTCAGCCGAAGGGAAAGAGTTTGGTCGAGCAGAGGAGAGGCCAGGGTCAAAAATCTATGGTGGATGTGTCGAAGTGTCCAGTGTTGTCGGACACGACGAGGATTTGCAATTGTGAAGATGAATAGTGGAAGGGACGGAGAACACGGATACGATGGATGGGGTTGATGGAATTATTGATCGGTGATGGCTTGGTTTTGTTGAGGCTTAGGGGGTGTCCTTTATATAGAGAGGACTGAATTCGGAAGAAGATAGGTTAAAGATTTATATATAAATCCAATAGATACGAAGAGATCACATCTTATGCTATCATAAATAAATTCAAAAGTTATTTTATGAAATCTAAATACTTTGATAATCATAATACTCTATATTATCGTAAACACTATATTTTTGTAACCATAAGATCAAAAGTATTCAAAACCACTTAATCAGATTCAATATAATATTGATAACAAAATATAGATTTAATTAATAGTTAATATTGTCAAAAGTTTAAATTATATAAATTCAAATAGAATAACTTTTTAAGCCAGAAATTAATCTACTCACAATCTTATTAATGATTGCCATAATAATTTAAATTATTTTCTATATTGATAAATAATTCAAATCATATGAGTTAAATCAAAATGAAATAGGCAATCGACATAAGAATAAAAATATAATATTTTGTCAAATGACATATTTCCAAATCAAAATAATATTATTTATCACTATAATATAGATAATATCCGATGTCATCGAATAGTTTGAAACATATTCTAAAATTCTATAAATATTTATAATTTACAAATAATTTTCAAAATTAATATTTAATAAAATTCAAGGTAGTAACAAAACATCTTTCATAATTCTAACTATATACTTCAATAAAATATTTATTAAAACAGAATAGTACTCTAAAAGTATTTAATTTAGCACTTGTTTTCAATAGAAATTAATCATAAAGTTATTCGCAAAGTCTTGACGAAAACGACCTTCCAGAACAATAAAATAAAGAAGAAAAATTAATAATTAGGAAAATTCGGGAAGAGGGGTTACAAATCTACCCACCTTAGAAATAAATTCGTCCTCAAATTTAAGGACTACTAGGATAGGCAGACTTGGTTGATCGGCAAAAAGATGGTAAGTTTATGATAAAATATTGATAAGATGGATAAGAAGAAAAGAAAATTTTCTTTAATAAGAGTATTGATCAACTAGGGTGGAAATGGAAGGGGTAAATAGGTATGGCTTGGTGTTGGAACCTTGGGCTATGGTCTTGAATTCCAAAATGTCCTAAAATGTTTTCAAATCAATCGAAGACTCTACCCACCTTAGAAATATTTTTACTCGAAAATTTCGAATGGCACAATTAGTCATGATCAAGAAATATATGATCGCTGATCAAATGAATTAGGTCATGAATAAAATTGAAATTTTTATGAAAAGATACTTGGTGGTACGATTAGCCACCCTTGGAATTATATAGGCATGATCAATGGTCAAATTTTTTGGTTGATGTTAAACATGGAAAATCACTTAGACCAATTTAAGAAGTAGTCGCGATCAAGGCTACTTATGGAAGTCATCTAAGCATGATCAAAATTTTAAAAGTTGGTACGAGTATGAACAAGATCACAATAGTCATGATCACAGTGGAAAAAAAAAACTTAGTTAAAATGTAGGCACGATTATGATTTAGTCACGAACAAAAATTGTTCAAAATCGATCCGAATTGAAATCATTGTGGTACGAACAAACAGTTAAGCAAAATTATTTAGGCACGATTATAGAATCGAATTCTAGGATAATCATGTGAATTGGCACGATTGAAATAGAATCGAATAGTCTAGTCATGATCTAAAGGTCGTTAACGATGGTCCAAATCGAAACCGTTCTAATACGATCGATTGGGTAAGCATGATCATAGAATCGTATTCTAGGGGTGATTATGAATCTAGTGGAAGGAAATCAAATTAGGTTTAAAAGATGATGATTCAAAAATAGGAAGATATGGAGGAAAAGAACAATCAGTTTATTGAGAAGTTGGTAGCTAGAAATAATGCACGAATCAATTTAGAAACTTTATAGTCGTATGCCAATAAAGGACGTAGCCTACATGGTATTCGAATATCGTAACCAGATTTGAAGTCGTTT
Source organism: Iris pallida (assembly GCA_029216955.1). Taxonomy (NCBI): domain Eukaryota; kingdom Viridiplantae; phylum Streptophyta; class Magnoliopsida; order Asparagales; family Iridaceae; genus Iris; species Iris pallida. The sequence goes on along the minus strand of JANAVB010018199.1, from coordinate 13,883,675 downwards.
TACCAAAAATTTATGCCTCGCCAGTGTACAGCTAGATGCAATAAACTCTTGGTTCCACGACTCAAATGAGGATACGGTAATGAATACCCTATCAACTCTATCCAATCTTGACATAATATTTCAAGGAAAAATAGGGCAACTAAGCTATAGCTTGAATAACATTCGATAACTCATGCTTACTTGAAATTATTTCGACTTGGGGGACATGCCACGCCAGTGCGCTGCTGGCTGCAGTGAACTCGTAGTTTCGATAATTCAAATAAGTGGCGACAGTGCGCTGCTGTCTTGCCATCGCAAGTCAACGAACATTCTTTAACTATATCTTATGAAATTTCAAAGGAGGTTCTTAGAATTTCAAACAAGTTCTATGAGGGTGTAAGTATCTGTCCTTCCGGTATGAATATCAAGTCTTGAAAAAGAAATTAGTTAGAAAGGATAACTCTTGAATCCAAAAACTTAACTTAAGATTAAGGTATAGACATTTGAGTGAGAAATTATTTAAAAAGATAAATCTGTTGGGCCCAAGACAATATAAGTGATACCAACTCATGATATGGCGATGTTTAGAGAAGACATAAGATAAAGTTATACAAATGATAAGATCATGAAGGAAAGGACTGAAAGCAGAAGAAATATAACTTAAATTTATATTCCTCTAACATTCAAGATCGAGGGAAATATGTATAAAACACTATGTCTACTTATTATGAATATATTATGCACAAGTATAGTCTAACTAAATCCCGAAATATCATTTTAAGGCAAGGTTATCCTATTCCCAAGTAAAATATAAATTTAAATAGCAATAACACATCTATTATATTCAATGTACAATTTATAGAAATTATTCACAAGACCAAAATGGACTACCAATATGTATACCCATCCATATATCTACATGGACGACGTTGGTCGCACTACATGACCACCAAGACCTGGGTTGAGTTCGGGCTAATTTGGAACAACCGGGTCTTCTAAAAGCCAATGATTTTTAATAATAAATAATTAAATTATTTCTAGGGTTATGTCACGATTTGGTCTGGTTTTCTTAGTTAGTGTACGCTTATGACTCAGCCTCCTCTACCATGGCTAGGACACTAGTCAAAGCATTTGACCACATTCTCAGTGCTAAAATTCTTGGTTATCTTGCACTCCGAAACTTAATCGTGACTAAAGTCTTCTATAATAAATACTTATAAAATTCTAAAAATCATATTTTAATTCAAACAATTGAATAAAAGGACCTTTCCAAACTTTCGGAAAGAGGGGTTACGAATCTACTCACTACAGGAATATTATCGATTCAGAATACAATAGTGCATCATTTTATGAAAATCATCTAACAGGATTTAGAATTCAATGAGGCCTATGTAGCAACCTTAACTACCTAATTGTCAATTTAAAAAAATCAGGGACTCCTAGTCCTAACCATTTTCTTAAAATTGATCTACTCCTAGTTGTGAATGAGCATTTCCTAGTTGCAGGCTCGCAATAGTACGACTAACTTAAGTACTATCACAAGTTCGTAATCTTTTTGCGAAAACAGACCTACATGGGCCACCACAAAAACTTGTCACGACCCGCACCCGCTTTTTCGGATACGAGACGTGTCCAAGCCAGCCAACCATCAATATAAAGTAGTCCGTTTTGGCAAGAAAAATAAGGATACAATTAGTTTAGCCATGGTCATAACATTCTACTTTAAGGAGTTATTTTAGAGAAAGGGTAACCCAATATTAACCCATATATATTTAAATATATTCATATACTTTTAGAAGTTTTTATTAGGACAATAAAATTATTTTTGGAAGCCTCATAAAACCTATTTAGAAACACAATTTACTAGTCAAAATATGTTTAGATAGATACCTTTGAAAATATAGACTAAGCCTAAATTAACAAATAATTTAAAATAGGGAAATACTATGAATATAAAAATTACATTAAAATACCATCAAATATTATTTTAGCTTCTAAGCTAAGTACGATATTTGAAAATAGTAATAATATTTTTAACCCAATTTTGTCAAAATACATTTTTAGGCTAAAGAGTCATAACTAGATATCATAAAAAAATATTTTAGGATATAATACTATACAATAATACTACAATAGAAAATTCGACTACTAATAGTAATACTAATTGTGTCATTCATATATATACATATACTAAATCAATAGTAATAACTAATAACTAAGTAACATACTCATTAATAAAAGTAACTAATCAATTAATTTAACAATAATTAAGAATTAATAAAATAATTAAATTGAACTAAACTTGAACCCCTTCCGGGCTTGAAGACCCGACGGCCCAATATACACAATACCCATCCCCAAACCAACTACTATCATAAACAAAGGATTTTAGAAAGAGAAATAGAAAAGATAAAGAAACAGATTACTCACATCTCATCTGCTTGAGAAGCTCGCCACTTCGAGAGAAAAATAGGGCAGGTGGAGAGAGAGATTGAGGCGGAGAGGGTTCACAGAGGGCGGTCGTCGGCGTGCGGCTCAGGCGGAGGCGCCAACACTAGGGTGCGGCGGCGTCGGACTCAGAGGGTAGTGGCAATGTGGTGCCAGCACTGGCGGTGACTGCGGTGGAGGGACACCGGATTGGAGGGCGGCGGCGGGTGCTCGCCATTCGTGCTGCGGCTCGCCACCGGTCGACACGATGAGTCCTCAGCGCTAGAGGGCAGTCGCGGCGGAGACGTCGAGGTGAGTGATTTATTGAGTCGGTTGATGGTGGTTTTTGGTTTGTGGCGGCGATGAGCGTGGGTTTGGGGTCGGACTATCCCGAGTGGAGGACAGTCAGGGCTCGTGGTCAGGCGGTGGAAGCGGCGCTGAAGACTTGGGCACGAGCTCGACTTGCGACGTCGGCTGCTCGAGAAGTCGAGAACCACCGAGTCCAATCTGACCCTGGAGGTCGAGTGGCTGCGACGAGGTTCAACGATGCTGGGTTGTCCAGGTGGAGTCGGTGGTTGCAGGAACATGAGGGTGGTAGCCGTGGTGGTTATGGCGGTGGTGATCTTGATGATGGTGGTAATCGGATGATGATGTAAGGATGATGGTGTGGTGGTGGAAAAGCAGTGGTGGTGATAGCGGAACTGGTCAGCCGAAGGGAAATAGTTGGGTCGAGCAGAGGAGAGGCCAGGGTCAAAAATCTGTGGTGGTGTCGGAGTGTCCGGTGTTGTCGGACACGACGAGGATTTTTAATTATAAAGATGAATAGTGGGAGGGATGGAGAACACGGATACGATGGATGGGGTTGATGGAATTGTTGATCGGTGATAGCTTTGTTTTGTTGAGGCTTAGGGGGTGTCCTTTATATAGAGAGGGCTGAATTCGAAAGAAGATAGGTTAAAGATTTATATATAAATCCAATAGATACGAAGAGATCACATCTTATGCTATCATAAATAAATTTAAAAGTTATTTTATGAAATCTAAATACTTTGTTAATTATAATACTCTATATTATCGTAAACACTATATTTTGTAACCATAAGATCAAAAGTATTCAAAACCACTTAATCAGATTCAATATAATATTGATAACAAAATATAGATTTAATTAATAGTTAATATTGTCAAAAGTTTAAATTATATAAATTCAAATAGAATAACTTTTTAAGCCATAAATTAATCTAATCACAATCTTATTAATGATTGCCATAATAATTTAAATTATTTTCTATATTGATAAATAATTCAAATCATATGAGTTAAATCAAAATGAAATAGGCAATCGACATAAGAATAAAAATATAATATTTTGTCAAATGACATATTTCCAAATCAAAATAATATTTTTTATCACTATAATATAGATAATATCCGATGTCATCGAATAGTTTGAAACATATTCTAAAATTCTATAAATATTTATAATTTACAAATAATTTTCAAAATTAATATTTAATAAAATTCAAGGTAGTAACAAAACATCTTTCATTATTCTAACTATATACTCCAATAAAATATTTATTAAAATAGAATAGCACTCTAAAAGTATTTAATTTAGCACTTGTTTTCAATAGAAATTAATCATAAAGTTATTCGCAAAGTCTCGACGAAAACGACCTTCCAGCACAATAAAAGAATGAAGAAAAATTAATAATTAGGCAAATTCGGGAAGAGGGGTTACAACCCAGTCTTAGGACCTTGCTACATTCTATTTAATAGACAACTGGAATAGACAAACCTCGTAGTTATATTATATAGTATAACTAGGTTATGTTGTTGGCGTGACTGAAATGTTTGGGTAGTCCAGAGTGGGTAGATTCTTTATAAGTTAATTAGGTTAAGTTTATAGGATAGGCATTAGTGACTCGCGATATGGGATAGAGTATTGAGAGTAACTGTAAAAAAGAAATTAATGGATTATATTTGGAATAATAGTGATTATGATAAAATAATGAGATAATGACTATTTTAGATGCGAGTGACAAATCGGAATAGTACATTTACAACCATGAGGATTTAGCGTGTGTAAGATTTGGTGACTAGACTGACTAGACCCTAAGGATAGGTGTTTGTCACGACCCGCTATCCAAATTGTTAGGCCAGACCGAGGCATGCCCAGCCTACGTTGAGATAAAACGTAGTAAGCTGTTCTAAAGACAACAGGATAAGACTAAATGTGCTAACAGTTCTATAAGTGAAGAAGAATCATAAATGCTCCAAACACAAAAGTCGTCGTATATAGTAAAATGTCCAAGTACAAGTGAACTGCAAAGTAAAACTGGATACATGTCCAGTTACAAAAAGATATAGTCTAATACATGTCTACTCTCAAAAGTCAAAGTAAACAAAGACAACTAGGCGAGGTTCCCGGCAGGAACATCCTCGTAAAGCGGAGCCAGGTCCTCGGCAGTAACCCCATAATAGGTGTCGCAGAGTAACTCCTTCTCAGTAAGGACACCTACAACGTTATCCTGTCAGGACGGGAGCAAGTACTGAATCTAGCAAACTAGCATATGAAATATGAAAATGAACATGTGAGGAATAACTGGAAACATGGCATCATATAGTCTATCATGGCAAGGATACATATGTCATAGAGACAGATGTACATGTAGTGTTTAAAACTGTAGCAAGTACGTGATCGGTCAATAGATGTACAATATACTGTGGTACATGTAAATAAAATGTACATACGTACAAGTCAACAGGCATAGGTGTACATCCGTACAGAAATGCGGGATAATGGCCTACGGCAAGGTATGCATATAAATGCGACCTCGCTCGCTACTATAGGGGGGTCATGATCACGTACTCTACCATTAGTTTCCCCATAACCCGTATTCTATCATGTGAGAGATACATAAAGACAGTTCTAAGCATGGTAGTAACTGGAAGTACAACATGTAGAGATTCTAACTTGCTATCCCAAGGATCAGCATTTAACATTGTGGAGTTTGCAGTTCATTTATGTGACAATATGTAAAGTTCGTAGAAAGTACTTGCCTCTAGCAAAGCAAAACAAAACAAGCTGCGATAATAGTGCTACGGATGTCCGGTATCTCGTCACTGTAGGAGTAAATACAATAACTTAGTTTTTACACTAAGTTAAAACACTAGGACACTAATTGGTGAAACACGACTTGTGATTGGGCACCTAGCCAAAATAATGATTTTGGCATAGGAGACCAATGTGGGGTAACATACTACTTTAACTAACTTTCTAGGGTCTTTACACTAGTGAGGGGTTGAGGTTTAACACGGCTAAAACTCAAAATAACACAAAAAGCTACAAGTCGTAATTAATCAATAAATAAATCAAAAGACCATTGTGTTCTAACAATTTTAGAGATAGACAAAAAGCCTAGTTTTGTTAAAAGTAAAGTACCAAAGTGTTCCTTGTTAATCATAGAAATTTATTATAATTTTTCTGGAATTTATTAACCAGTACAAATATTTTATAAAAATCAGTTTTTCTAAGTATACAGAAAATGAGTTTGGTTTCATATGCCAAACTAGTGGCAAAACAGTAAATTAAATACTACAAAAATTATACTAAATTAGCTAACTTAACATAGTATCTAAATACTATTTTTCCATAATTTTAGCAGTACTTTAAATATTTTTAGAAAATCAAAAACAGCATTGCACACAATAATTTATTCATCTGCGTATTTTGTCCATGTATATAATTTGAACCAAAGTTCAAATACAGGACCCAAGGCCATGAATCAAGTCCAATATGACTTGTACAGGTCTTGAATGTGTGAAAACACATTTGGGCCCAAATATCCATGCTAGGCTTGGACACCAAATGGTTGTAGTAATTTAATTACACTAAAAATACAATTTGGTAATAGTGCAAAATAAATATTATTATTTTAATATGGTAAATTATACAAAATAATTATATACCTACATATGAAAAAGGTACATATATCCTTGTATAAGGAAAATACTTAATTTATAAAGTTATATATATATATATATATATATATATATATATATATATATATATATATATATATATATATATATATATATATATATAAGAAAACACTTAATAATATAGTGTATATATAATATATATATACACATGAAAATATATACATATATACATATATGTATATATAAATAAATATAAACATATATATATAAAATTTACTAACTATAAAATATATATACATATATATAAAATACTGTCAAAAATAGTATATACATATATATATATATATATATATACTAATATATATATATATATATATATATATATATATATATATATATATATATAACTGAAAAAGGAAAAAGAAAAGAAACAAAAAAAAAAAAAGAAAACAGAAAGGAAGGGGGCTCGAACCTGAGCCAACAAAGCGGGGGGGGGGGGGGGGGGGGATGTTAGGTCGGGTTGGGCTGGCCAGGGGGTCAGCCCGTAGTTTTGTTAGGATTAGGGTTTAGTTTTATTTTATTTCGTTTAGGTTAGAATAATAATAATAAAAAATATAAATATCTGTCATGTGTCCTGACAGTTAAGGACACAGGTATCAATGTGTCTGGGTCGATTCGACACGCACGACACGAATTTTCACGTGTCCAGGTCCACGCTTGTGTTCGCCAGGACACGGCGAACAGCATAAACACAATACGAGATACGTACGACACGAAAGGGCACCGCTACTCACGTGTCCGGTCGATCGGGGGGGCTTTCCAAGGGGCTGGACGGCGGCGGAGGCGTTGGCGTCGCGGCGCTCTGGTGGCGCTGGGCGCGGCTTGGTGCGACGCGTCGAATAGTGGCGGTGGATGTGGGTGTTAGTCGCTGTGGGGGTGGCGGAGGAGATCGTCGGAGTTAGGGTTTAGGTTTAGCTCGTCGGGGAAGAAAGGGGGGCTGTGGTGGTCGTGGTGAGAAATTAGGGTTAGGGTTTAGGTCAGGGGAGAGAGGGGGAGTTTTATAGGGTTTTAGGGCGGTGCTAGGTCGGTCGGGCAGCCGGAAATGGCGGGGGCTGCCCGTCGGCGTGGCGGTCGTCGGTCGGGGGTCAACGAGAGTGGGTGAGGAGAGAGAGTGTCTGGTCGGGGGGGGGGGGGGGGTTGGGTAGTTTAGCAGTTAGGTCCTCTAGGTTTTGGTTATTGCACAAAGGTTTTATCAGTGAATAAATGCAAAATAAAATTTGCACTTCTCAATTAAAAACAATTCACTAATTACAAACTGATATAAAAACATTTCAAACAATTACAAAATGATATTAAAATATTTTAGAAAAATCATAAATCAATATTTTTGTATTTTAAAACTCATTTAAAATCATTTAAAAATCATTTAAAAATCATTTAAAATTTCTAGAAAATTCCAAAAAAATTCCTAATAATTATTTAAGGCTATAAATGTCATAAAAAATTTAATTAGCACTAATTTAACTAAAATTTGGAAAACAGGGGCTTACAAGTCTTCCCTCCTTGAAAATTTCGTCCTCGAAATTCACAAGGATTGAAGACCCTACAATATTCTAACATAGCAATCAATGCAACAAAATAACTAAGGCTGCGATCGAAACTAACCTCTAAGGTATCAAGCGGGAACGGGTGGTTCCCTCGCAGCGGTTGGATCGAACAAGTAAGGGTATCTCTCCCTCATGTCCGACTCCCTCTCCCAAGTAGATTCACCTGGGGAGTGACGGCTCCAAGATACTCGCACTAGGGGTATAACCTTGTTCCTCAGCCTCTTCTCTCTCCTGTCTAATATCTCTACTAGCTGCTCAGAAACTGTAAGGCTCGGTCCGACCTCCAACTCTGAATGATCTAGCACATGACTGGGGTCTGGAACATATCTCCTCAGCTGAGATACGTAAAAGACGTCGTGAACTCCTGCTAGGTTGGGTGGAAGTGCAACTCTGTAAGCTACCTCTCCGATCCTGCCAAGTATCTCGAATGGCCCGATGTATCTAGGGCTCAGCTTGCCTCCTCGTCCGAACCGGATCGTCCCTCTAGTAGGTGATATCTTCACTAGCACTATATCACCGTCTGCGAACTCCATCGGTCTGCGACTAGCATCAGCCCAGTGTTTCTGCCTATCCTGAGCTACTCTGAGCCTGTCTCTGATCATCCCGACTTTCTCTGCTGCATCCGTGATCATCTCTGGCCCAAGCATAACTCTGTCTCCGACATCATCCCAAAAGAGCGGTGTGCGGCATCGTCGTCCATATAGCGCCTCGAAAGGAGACATACCAATACTGGCCTGGTAGCTGTTGTTGTATGAAAACTCTACCAAGTGCAGATGGCTCTCCCATGATCCTCCGAAGTCCAGCACGCAGGTCCTCAGCATATCCTCCAGTGTCTGTATCGTCCTCTCGGACTGCCCATCTGTCTGCGGGTGGTACGCCGTACTGAACTTGAGCCTACTGCCCAACTCCTCCTGTAAGCTCCTCCAGTAGTGGGATGTAAATCTGCTGTCTCTGTCTGACACGATGCTCACCGGCACTCCGTTTAGGCGAACTATCTGCTGCATGTATAGCTCCGCCAACTTCTTGGTGGAAAGCCCCACCTTGAAGGGTATGAAGTGCGCACACTTCGTCAGCCTGTCTACGATGACCCAGATGACATCTTTCCCTCCTTGGGAATGAGGAAACCCTAAAACGAAGTCCATCGTAATATGTTCCCACTTCCACTCGGGAATGGGTAACGGCTGCAACAAACCAGCTGGCCTCTGGCGCTCCGCCTTGACCTGCTGGCAAACTAGGCATCTCGAAATAAAACGTGATACATCCCTCTTCATCCCGTGCCACCAAAGATGTTCCCGCAAGTCACGGTACATTTTGTTAGCACCCGGGTGAATAGAATATCTCGATCGGTGCGCCTCCTGCAAGACTGCCTCTACCAGCTCTCCCTCCGGCACGCACAATCGGCTGCCATGCCTCAGGGATCCATCCTCTGCTATAGTGAAGTCATCCAGCAATCCAGCTAAAGCCTGGGGTCGAAGTCTGCGAAGGCTCTCATCTGTAGACTGTGCCTCCCGGATCTGCTCCATCAAACCTGACTGAATGTCAAGCGCCATCATCTGTATCACTGATCCTGGCCGAACTAGCTCGATACCGAGCTTCTCCAGATCCTCTCGCAAATGCCGATCAATCATCAGGTACCATGCCATCGGATGCCTGCTCAGCACATCCGCCACCACATTTGCCTTCCCGGGGTGATACTGTAAATCAATGTCGAAGTCCTTCATCAACTCCAACCATCGTCTTTGCCTCATGTTCAGCTCTTTCTGCGTGAACACATACTTCAAGCTTTTGTGGTCAGTAAAGATCTCCACACGCTCTCCGTATAAGTAATGTTTCCATAACTTGAGTGCAAAGATCACCGCAGCTAACTCGAGGTCATGGGTAGGATAATTCCGCTCATGAGTCCGCAATTGCCTAGATGCATAAGCAATCACTTTCCCATGCTGCTGTAGGACACATCCTAGCCCTTTCCCAGAAGCATCGTTGTATATGGTGAAACCTCCAGAACCTGAAGGTAAAGTCAAAACTGGAGCGGTCGTCAGCCTCCTCTTCAGTTCCTCAAATGCTGCCTGGCAGTCCTCTGACCAGATGTACTCTGCGTCCTTCCGCGTCAGCTTTGTCATGGGTTCAGCTATCCTAGCAAAGTCCTGGACGAACTTTCTATAATAGCCTGCTAAACCCAGAAAACTCCTGATCTTTGAAACTGACGTCGGAGCCTTCCACGTCTCAACTGCAGCAATCTTCCTGGGATCCACCGAGATTCCATCTCCAGTGACTACATGGCCGAGAAACTCCATTCGGTCTAAAAAGAACTCGCACTTCGGCAATTTGGCAAACAATCTCTCCTGCCTCAGAATCCCCAAAACTATCCGCAAGTGCTCTGCATGCTCCTCTGGCGTCTTCGAGTATATCAGGATGTCGTCGATAAACACTACGACGAACTTATCCAGATACTGGTGAAATATCTTATTCATCAAATTCATAAAGATAGCCGGCGCATTTGTGAGACCAAATGGCATCACCAGAAACTCATACTGCCCGTACTTCGTGTTGAACGCCGTCTTCTGGATGTCTGCTGGCCTGACCTTCACCTGGTGGTACCCGGATCTCAAGTCTATCCTGGAAAACACCTTCGCCCCGCTCAATTGGTCGAACAAATCATCTATCCTGGACAGAGGATATTTGTTCTTGATGGTGATGGCATTCAAGGCCCGGTAGTCAATACACAACCGGACTGTACCATCCTTCTTAGGCACAAAGAGCACTGGTGCTCCCCATGGAGAAGTACTGGATCGAATGAAACCCTTTTTCAACAGGTCATCAATCTGCTCTTTCATCTCTATGGCCTCCTTGGGATTCACTCTATAGCAAGCCCGGGATACTGGTGATGAACCCGGCACTAAATCTATAGTGAACTCCACATCTCTATCAGGCGGAAGCCCTGGAAGATCCTCTGGAAATACATCCATAAACTCCCTAATGATAGGGTGTAGCGGTGTTGCGTCCCCGACTGTCGCACAACAGTTCGGCTCTAGGCTGATCTCCGGTCCTGTCCTCCTGACACTGAATGGTACTGTGCCTGGGGGACTGAACAAAATACTACCCTCATGGCAATCTATAGATGCATGGGCATAGCTAAGCCAGTCCATCCCCAATATGATATCATAACCGGGGAGTGGTATCACAAAGAATTGCCCCTCGAACTCTCTCCCGGCTATCATAATAGAGCATCTATAGCTAGCTCTAATAGGCACTGGTCCTCCTCCCATCATTACTCTACTAATCTCCGTAGTAGGCGTAGATACTAAGTGATGTTCATGCATAAACTCTAATGACAGGAAGCTATGAGATGCACCAGAATCAAACAAGTATAGAGCTAGAAAAGTATGCAAATAAACATGACCTGTGATGACGTCAGCTAAGTAATCTGGCTCCGAAACCTGCTCCAGCTTCGGCTCAAGGGCTAGGCTATAACCTTCCCCTAAGGTCCCTTCTGCTGCTGCAGATGCTGCCCAAACCTCTGCTGCTGAGTCGGGAGTGGTCCTCTAGGTCCCTTGGCCGCTGGACAGTTCCGTAGCTGATGGGTGGCAGACCCACAAACTAAATACTGACCCAACCTCTTCCTGCAAACGGACCTGTCGTGCCCTGGTCTTCCGCAGAAAGAACATATAGCTCCCTTCTGCTGCTGCTGCTGGTGTCCCGGGGCTCTAACTGGCGGGGTCTGATGATGTGGTGTAGGGGGACGGTAAGTCTGCTGGGGTGGCGTCGGTGCTCTCTGCTGGAAAGCCTGACACTTGGACGGTCCCTCATGATGTACAGAAGCCGGCCTCTTGCATGACAGAAGACGCTCCTCGATGCTCCGGGCCAACTCTAGGCTCTGGTAGTAGTCAGTCGTACCGTTCGCCACTATAAGGATGCCAATATCTGGAACTAGACCGTGGCAAAACCTACGGGTCATCTCCTCTGGATCTGCAACCAGACTAGGAGCAAAACGGCTCAGGCGACTAAACTCTGCCGCATAGTCATCAACAGAATGGTTCTCCTGCTGGATGTTCTGGAATCGTAGCCCCATGGCTACTCTAGCAGTGGTCGAGAAGAATTTTTTCTTGAACTGGGTCTTGAACTGGTCCCAAGTGGCTCTCCCTCTCGCAAATAACGGCTCATTCCGGAACCAGACTCTTGCTAAGTCTATCAGCAGAAATCCTGCTGCCTCGACCTGGAGGTCATCCGACATCCTAACTCCCAGAAGCTTCCTCTCTACCGAATCTAGCTAGTCATCAGCTACTACTATGCCCTCAGTCCCTGAGAACTCCTTGGGATTCAGACCCATGAAGTCCTTGATCGTCCCCGCTCTCTGCCGTGGCTCTACATGTGGTGGGACCACGGGACGTCCCTCAGAACGCTCCATGCTCTGGCGGAGTAGGATAGTCTGCTCCTGATGGGTCGTTAGGAACCCCTGAATCAGTATGAGCAACTGGTTTCCGTCGAGTGTGACGGAAGCCTGGGTGGGTATAGTGATAGGGGGTGGTGTAAGCATCGGGTCCTGCTGGGCCTGTGATGTGGAAGGTGGTTGTGGTATCTGGGTTTGAGGATTTGTGGAGTGGGGGAATGTGGTAGGTGGAGGTGTATCAGTCGACTGGTCAGCTGACTGGATAAGGAGGGCCCCATTCTCGGGGGTAACATACTGCGACGAACGAGTAAGCACCATCTAAATAAAAGTAAAAAGGACTTATAAGGATTATTTTAAAGTAAGCAATCATATGCAAGGAAATCTAATTATAATAGCAAACATGCGTTATATTTCCTATGTTGCAATCCTAGCATTCCTCTAGGTGTTCGAAGCGTCTTTCCTAATGTTGTCTAATTACCTTAAGTTTCTAATTGCAGGCATGCTTGGTACAATAACGTAACCAAACAGTTTAGTCAGGACATGCATGGGCCACCACTAAAAATATGTCACGACCCGCTATCCAAATTGTTGGGCCAGGCCGAGGCAATGCCCAGCCTACGTTGAGATAAAACGTAGTAAGCTATTCTAAAGACAACAGGATAAGACTAAATGTGCTAACAGTTCTATAAGTAAAGAAGAATCATAAATGCTCCAAACACAAAAGTCGTCGTATATAGTAAAATATCCAAGTACAAGTGAACTGCAAAGTAAAACTGGATACATGTCCAGTTACAAAAAGATATAGTCTAATACATGTCTACTCTCAAAAGTCTAAGTAAACAAAGACAACTAGGCGAGGTTCCCCGCAGGAACATCCTCGTAAAGCGGAGCCGGGTCCTCGGCAGTAGCCCCATAATAGGTGTCGCAGAGTAACTCCTCCTCAGTAAGGACACCTACAACGTTATCCTGTCAGGACGGGAGCAAGTACTGAATCTAGCAAACTAGCATATGAAACATAAAAATGAACATGTGAGGAATAACTAGAAATATGGCATCACATAGTCTATCATGGCAAGGATACATATGTCATAGAGACAGATGTACATGTAGTGTTTAAAACTGTAGCAAGTACGTGATCGGTCAATAGATGTACAATGTACTGTGGTACATATAAATAAAATGTACATACGTACAAGTCAACAGGCATAGGTGTACATCCGTACAGAAATGCGGGATAATGGCCTACGGCAAGGTATGCATATAAAATGCGACCTCGCTCGCTACTATAGGGAGGGTCATGATCACGTACTCTACCATTAGTTTCTCCATAACCCGTATTCTATCATATGAGAGATACATAAAGACAGTTCTAAGCATGGTAGTAACTGGAAGTACAATATGTTGAGATTCTAACTTGCTACCCCAAGGATCAGCATTTAACATGGTGGAGTTTGCAGTTCATTTATGTGACAATATGTAAAGTTCGTAGAAAGTACTTGCCTCTAGCAAAGCAAAACAAAACAAGCTACGATAACAGTGCTACGGATGTCCGGTATCTCGTCACTGTAGGAGTAAATACAATAACTTAGTTTTTACACTAAGTTAAAACACTAGGACGCTAATTGGTGAAACACGACTTGTGATTGGGCACCTAGCCAAAATGATAATTTTGGCATAGGAGACCAATGTGGGGTAACACAATACTTTAACTAACTTTCGAGGGTCTTTACACTAGTGAGGGGTTGAGGTTTAACACGGCTAAAACTCAAAATAACACAAAAAGCTACAAGTCGTAATTAATCAATAAATAAATCAAAAGACTATTGTGTTCTAACAATTTTAGAGATAGACAAAAAGCCTAGTTTTGTTTAAAGTAAAGTACCAAAGTGATCCTTGTTAATCATAGAAATTTATTATAATTTTTCTGGAATTTATTAACCAGTACAAATATTTTATAAAAATCAGTTTTCCTAAGTATACAGAAAATGAGTTTTGGTTTCATATGCCAAACTAGTGGCAAAACAGTAAATTAAATACTTCAAAAATTATACTAAATTAGCTAACTTAACATAGTATCTAAATACTATTTTTCCATAATTTTAGCAGTACTTTAAATATTTTTAGAAAATCAAAAACAGCATTGCACACAATAATTTATTTATCTGCGTATTTTGTCCATGTATATAATTTGAACCAAAGTTCAAATACAGGACCCAAGGCCATGAATCAAGTCCAATATGACTTGTACAGGTCTTGAATGTGTGAAAACACATTTGGGCCCAAATATCCATGCTAGGCTTGGACACCAAATGGTTGCAGTAATTTAATTACACTAAAAATACAATTTGGTAATAGTGCAAAATAAATATTATTATTTTAATATGGTAAAATTATACAAAATAATTATATACCTACATATGAAAAAGGTACATATATCCTTGTATAAGGAAAATACTTATTTATAAAGTATATATATATATATATATATATATATATATATATATATATATATATATATATATATATATATATATATATATATATATATATATATATATATATTTAAAAAAAAAAAATATATATATATATATATTTAAGAAAACACTTAATAATATAGTGTATATATATAATATATATATACACATGAAAATATATATACATATATACATATATGTATATATATATAAATATAAACATATATATATAAAATATACTAACTATAAAATATATATACATATATATAAAATACTGTCAAAAACAGTATATATACATATATATATATATATATACTAATAAAAATATATATATATATATATATATATATATATATATATATATATATATATATATATATATATATATATATATATATATATATATATATAAAACTGAAAAAGGAAAAAGAAAAGAAACAAAAAAAAAGAAAACAGAAAGGAAGGGAGCTCGAACCCGAGCCAACAAAGCGGGGGGGGGGGGGGGATGTTAGGTCGGGTTGGGCTGGCCAGGGGGTCAGCCCGTAGTTTTGTTAGGATTAGGGTTTAGTTTTGTTTTATTTCGTTTAGGTTAGAATAATAATAAAATATATATAAATATCTGTCCTGTGTCCTGACAGTTAAGGACACAGGTATCAATGTGTCTGGGTCGATTCGACACGCACGACACGAATTTTCACGTGTCCAGGTCCACGCTTGTGTTCGCCAGGACACGGCGAACAGCATAGACACAATACGAGATACGTACGACACGAAAGGGCACCGCTACTCACGTGTCCGGTCGATCGGGAGGGCTTTCGAAGGGGCTGGACGGCGGCGGAGGCGTTGGCATCGCGGCGCTCTGGTGGCGCTGGGCGCGGCTTGGTGCGGCACGTCGAATGTTGGCGGTGGATTTGGGTGTTAGTCGCTGTGGGGGTGGCGGAGGAGATCGCCGGAGTTAGGGTTTAGGTTTAGCTCGTCGGGGAAGAAAGGGGGGCTGTGGTGGTCGTGGTGAGAAATTAGGGTTAGGGTTTAGGTCAGTGGAGAGAGGGGGAGTTTTATAGGGTTTTAGGGCGGTGCTAGGTCGGTCGGGCAGCCGGAAATGGCGGGGGCTGCCCGTCGGCGTGGCGGTCGTCGGTCGGGGGTCAACGAGAGTGGGTGAGGAGAGAGAGTGTCTGGTCGGGGGGGGTTTGGGTAGTTTAGCAGTTAGGTCCTCTAGGTTTTGGTTATTGCACAAAGGTTTTATCAGTGAATAAATGCAAAATAAAATTTGCACTTCTTAATTAAAAACAATTCACTAATTACAAACTGATATAAAAATATTTCAAACAATTGCAAAATGATATTAAAATATTGTAGAAAAATTACAAATTAATATTTTTGTATTTTAAAACTCATTTAAAATTATTTAAAAATCATTTAAAAATCATTTAAAATTTCTACAAAATTCCAAAAAAATTCCTAATAATTATTTAAGGCTATAAATGACATAAAAAATTTAATTAGCACTAATTTAACTAAAATTTGAAAAACAGGGGCTTACAGTGTTGAACGTATGGTTTCAAGGAGAAGCTATAGAGAAGAATTACAAGAAATTAGTACAAAGAGCTTTTGGATTGATAGAATAAGGATACTTAGGATATGATAAGGAAATCAATAATTTACGATTGAGGTTAGAAATATGGTTGATAACCAAACATTGTTGACATATATACATATATCGATGATGACTTATATTTTAGGGTATACATAACGGTTCCATATTCGTATGAAGGATTATAAGAATAAACGACATATTATATGATAGAAGGACCTTGTTGAACCTAAATCAGAATAATTTTAAGGGAAACAGAAGAGGTGATAACGAGGGTAGCAGATTGAGTAGTGTAGCCTTAGCAGCTATATGCTATAGCTTGACCTATTAGATGGTTTTAAATTTCGAGGACGAAATTCTTGTAAGGTGGGTAGGATGTGAGCCCCCTAGATTTTAGGATTTCTTTTAAAATGAATTATTTTGAATAAATATTTTATTATAATTATTTTTTATCATTAAATGTCCTTTTTCGTGACTTTGAATTTGGGAGCGCCAGGGATGTCGATCTCTGGAAACTTCCATTATGAGTTTTGTAGTAGACAAGGTCATCTTCATTTTGGCATATGATATACCACTCAAACTTGTTCTCTTGTATCTTTTTTGCTTCGTGCAACTTTTTGGTCAATTTAGACCATTTGACCTTCTACCGTAAAATTTGACCAGACTTCCAATTTAATTTTGGGACTCGACATCGATCCAACCTAGTCAACCTAATATATAATTTTGACCTATTTTTAGTCTACTATACAAATGCCACTTGTATGCCATCCAATTGAACTCCCTCATGCTAGTATTTCATCAATGATAAAAAATGACTTAAATTTATAGTCATGATCGTACCGAACCAAAACCTAGCCATGTAGAAGGGTAGTGCGCCCAGAGACATCCGTGTAGGTGCATATTTTATATCTATTTATTTTGTAACTTATTATAATAATCTAATAACTATTTCTTAAATATTTAATAAACATATTGTAAAACACCCTGATTTTATTTTATTTATAAATCCTCAATATTAGCCTAATTAAGAACTTTTGGAAATTTTAGAAACATTTAACATATGATTTCTCTTACGTATTATGTGTCATCAACTGTTAGTTATAACTAAAGTGAATTATTTGGAATTCCAAATAAATTGTTTTAGTACCCTCTTAGTCATATTGTCGTAAATTGCTGAAGTTCAACTAATCCTAAATATTTTATTTAATTTTCCTTCTTGGATTACAACTACCCTTGATTTCTTCATTACACTAGCCTTCCAGGATTAAGTCCAGCCCATCTAATTCTCATTGAAAACTTCTGACTCCAAGCCCAAGTCAACAGACCTTAAAACAAATAATTTCTTCTATAAAGCTCTCCAATGCTACAGCCCCCAACCCCTTCTTCTTATTATTCTTATCCTTCTTCAACACCATCTTCTCCTAGTAACCACCACCCTACTGGAGCAGAGAAACTACGATGACGTTGAGCATTGCCGGCCTCACAACGACTATGCATAGTGCCGCATTGTGGCAGCAGCGGCTGCTGATGACCGCGCCACCACGCACAGCCTCACGCTCGGTCGCAACTCTCATGCATAGCCCCGGCCGACCTTGTACTACCATGCAAGCACCCCCGTGCGCCCTTTCTTATAGCCACGATAACCCGTCACACACTGTTAGGCACCACAGCATTGACCCCACCAAGCACTGCGAGGTGGTCGCGCGTGCACGCTCGAGCACGAGTAGCAGCAGCTGCAGCCACAAGTGCCGTAGTAGTAGCCTCCGTATCGCCGCACGACCAACGTGCACCGGCGACCCCCACGAGCCACCTCGACAATCCGGCAAACTCCTCCTTGTCAGCCATTGTCAACCACGACGAGTAACAAAGTCGATTTCTGCGTTTGGAAGTCGATCCTGTCGTGACGCGTGAGTTTTGAACTCAGAATTTGTGTTTCGTCGCAGCAACTTTGGACGCAATTTTTGGATAATCCGACCATTGGATTATCGATCATTTTCTTCTGTCTCCATCTCAATATAAACCCCTTCACTCGTCTAAAGTTTCAACCATTAATTCGTTCGTTTAATAGATCAAAACCGGCCGCCAAGTTGACGATTTAAATTACGTTATTTTTGGACAAATTTGTGAAGCCAACTTCGCGGATTTGTTTCTCTCTCGTCGTAGCTCTGATTGAAGAACCACCAACTCCGGTGCGTAGCAGGTATACCCACCTTCATGCCATATAAGTTTCAGCTTCATAGGATATTGTTTGGTTGGTTGAAATCGACGCCAAAGTTGGTCTCTCGAAATCGTAATTTCCAACTTATAAATTCCAATTTTGAACCCGAGACTCTGGATTCCAGTTCTGAAACCAATAGTGGACTCGTGGCTCCGTTCTGGCATGAATTCACATATAAATTGCTAAGTCTGGGGTATCGTGAACCCGGCACGCATTTCGGTGCAAATCGGGTTCCAATGTTCCAGTAAATAGGCCATTTTGAGATCAGCTCATCGAAATGCAATTCCGGATATACCGTTGGGTTCGTATCGTCATTCTGGATGTGTGGACATATAATTTTATTGTTTTATCCTAGCACATTTTTTGCTACAAAGTGGGTCCAATAACGGATATCATTTTGGCCCAAATTTACCGTTTTACCCCTGTGTCCAAATTGGACTTATAGGTAGGCTATCCTAGCTAATTTGACTATTCTGGACACATTGGTGATATTTTTTATTATTATTTGATGACATCTGTAGATTTTTCTTTTATATATCACCAATAGTTATAATTAATTCTCTTTATGTTCGTATTTCGAAATCCGTGCATCGAAATTGAGATCAGTCGATTCCAGTGATCTCACATCGCTGAAATTCACAAGATGACTATGTGGATCACTAAAATGAGATTGTTAACCTTACGATTGATCTTCTTGTCTCGATTTGCATGTCATAGATTTTGATGTACGAATAACGAGGTAGAAACTTGATATTCTAATAACCTACAACTTGCAATTCATATTATTAGGAATAATGATTATATGGACTAGTATGACCTAGTTTGACTATTTTTGACCTAGTTTGACTATTTTTGACCTAGTTTGTCTTCATGACCTAGAAAAGACATAAAAATATATAATTAATGTATTTAAATATATTGTTTACTCTAGAACACTAAGTGACTCTGTAAATTCATATTAGGTCTTTGTGACGTCGGTTCGGACATCAATCCGTAGTTGTTGCTCAGGATATCAGGCGAGTACATTCTCTGATAGTTCTTTCAATATTTGATGATTACTGTGATTCAATTCTAGTATAGTTCTATTTGATTCTCTGTCACAACACGTATTGGTATTCTTGGAACAACACGGATTGATATTTTTGGATCCATTGTATGTGACAAACATACATTACTTGTCTGACCTCTATTTCTAGAATTACTCACTGGAATCACCTACTGACATTACATTGTTCTGGCTAGACTTGCGCTCGTTTTACTTGTCGTATTATGGGTTCACTTGTACTTGTCTTGGCAGGAAAATACTTGAGTAGACATGTAAACATGCCCAAACATACTGAAATCACCCCTATTGGTCTAATCTGGAATGATAGCAGTCGCACACTTGCCATGTGTGCGATGAGCCATATTTATCCCTAACCGTTTACATATCGAAAGCAGTATTTCAAAACACACTTGTTGGTGTCTTGTACAGGACTCATACTGGAATCACACATGACTCATATTGTATTGTATGGACTTACATCATATTGCCCTAAGTTCAGTTAGTGCTATTTTATAGTCTTCATTGCCATGCTTTCCTGATTCACTGTATATACATTCCATGTTTTTTGGTTAAACTGTTGCTCTACTTCATTACTCGTCTCAACATTCCATGATTCATCAAGTATAACTGTCTATAACTGCTTTATAGTCTTTATTATTTACTTGGGATTGCTAGATGAGATATGCTCGTTCCATCCTGACTGGATATATTTTTTGGTTGACGAGCTCGCAGATACATGTCGTACTTATTATTGTCCCTCGGAGACCCAAGGAGTTGATTCCCCAGTAGAGTAGCATAGCCTTCCTTGGTGGATGTTAGTTAGATAGTATCACTATTGTTGGATCTCTCCGATTTTGATATTTTGAGACTTGTTATATTTATTTGGGTTATGTACTTATTTATAGACTTTTAGAGACTGTTGTTTTGACTTATGACATTAAACTTTATTTCATCATTTTATCTTCTTTCTATTCATGCTATCATCTTCCTTAGATATCTATGTTTAAGTTTATGTTCTAGATGATATATTATTCCTCCGTGTGGAGATGACAGGTTATTCCATATCTGTTAGATGTCAGATATTACATATGACCTATACAACGTTCTACCGTCGATACTGCGGTGTAGGCTGGACGTACCCACATACTCGTGTCCCTAAACTGGGTGCGGGTCGTGACACCTATATATTTTTAGAGTCGGCCAAACCCTTCCAAAATCGATCACCACCAAGGCCGACCACACACTATATAGCTGCTGTTGCTGCTATTTGCTATTGTTTTACCTCCTTTCCGACCGTCCATGGTGCTCCGCCAAGGTTTATCATGAAGTCAAGACACACCCACCACCACAAGAATTTGCATAGCCTTGCTCAGCTATTTGGGACCCAAAACAGCCAAAAACATTAAGTGAATTTCAGCAATCCAGGCTGAATTTGCCCATACTGCCATCTCTATTCGCAGAAGCTGTACGCCCATTCTCGAACACTTATATCCCAACTACCACCTCTATAATGAACCCTAGACCTCCCTCTTCGATTCTACTAAGGTTTCGAGTTGCCACGACAAGTTATTTGGTCAGTTCGAGGACAATACCGAGCACCTAACTCAGCCGACTCAAGAAATTCAAAAAATAGGTTTGCTGACTTCTAACCTTTGTTTCTCCACTTTCATCGATGAAACCTCTACCAAAAAAACTCTAGCATGTACCTCTATTTGTCCTTTATCATCTCCATTTATTTTAGCATGTGGATCACAATGATTTGTCCGAGGCAAATTTTTTACGAAAGTCGGTCCAGGCCGAACTAGTTTTCGTGCGTCGTTGTTGGCACCACTTTGTGATGCGCCACGATGGAAAAGAATTATTTTTTAATGATCCTAATACACCCCTCTATCATCCTATTATATTTTGATGTCATTCAGTTTTATTCAAGTTTGTACCTCCATCTTCGTAGAACAATCTATCGAATACCGAAAATTTAGGAAATCAACTTGTAACTATGCCATGTTATACCACCACCTCGACCTATTAATTTTTCATGATATAAATCATGTCTTCCAGGTTAGAGATCTCTAAATTTCATCGTTTTCATATTTATTCCATAATATAAATTTATATTTTGTTGTGTGTTAATTTGTTCCAATCAACCGAATAAAGAGGACATGTTGTGCAACTAGTCGACTATAGTGAGTAGTAACCATAATTAATGCCATAAAGATGATTAATTCTTAATATTATATATTTTAACTATTACTTCCAGAATTATTAAATTTATATTTTAATTATATTTTAAAGGTGTAGTTAATACCAATATAATATATGATAACTTGAGCCTAAAATTAGACTAGTTGCCATGTTATCTAGTTTTGACTATCGATGAATACAAAATAATTATTATGTAATGTACCTTAGTATGATATATGACCGGTAGTATCATATGTTCGTAGGAGTCCATGATGATACTACTGGACTTACCGAAGTAGAACCTTTGTACACTAACATGGAAGATCTTGGCAAGTGTACTTTGCCAAAGTTCAGTATATATTGTGTACTTTATTTTCCATTGTTGTATTTCATAGTTCCAAAGATTGTGGACATTGGATATTAGTCGATAATTAACTTCTGAATTATATTCTGATGCAAATGTAAGTACGTAGATATCAGGTATCAATAGTAGACATGACATTGTATTTTATTTTTGTTACATTTGACATGATAGACCACATGACACTGACATGATCATACTACGGAGTCTTACATGAGATATGCATGGTTATGGACTCTGTAATAGGATATAAAACTCGTTACTTGTATTTGCGACTTACTTGACTGGACATGACTTGACTTGATAGATCTAGAAGATGGGGTTGGAAGAACATTACTGTAATATCGGGCTACCTAGACTTGTTTGGTCTCGTTTACATATTTAGGACTTGGTTGTTATTCTACTAGTTTGTCAGTCTCTGAAGCAGGGCTCTGGTGTTATCTTGACGCATATGCCCAGGGTCCCACGACATGGTGCCTTGGGCAATGGTCTTACTGAGGAGCTTGTGAGCACTCAGTGGACGAAGCCTGATATATGACAAGTGTTCTCACATGCATTTCACATTAGTTGGTTACTGTAGATACCCGTGAGTACTTGTATTACTATACTTTATTTACTATTACTTCAACATGTTCTTATGTACCTTGTTACGTCCCTCTGAGGACCTAGTGATCTCTCTAGATTATTGCTTAGCTCGCTGTACAGAATAGTTGGTGATTGACGATTACATCTTCAGGATTTTTGATATTTTAGTGGACACATTTATCATATTCCTCCACTAACATGTTTTATTCTAATTGATTTATTATGCCAATATAGCCTAGTTTCATAAGCTTTATTTCTTTGTCATGTGCTTATTCAGACAGTTGTATTAAGGTCTGGCCTACTCTGTACAAATTATCTTTCTTGGTAATTTACTGTTGTGGAATCGGTATATTATTGTTTGATCATCAT
The DNA here is from genome assembly GCA_029216955.1 of Iris pallida. Lineage (NCBI taxonomy): Eukaryota > Viridiplantae > Streptophyta > Magnoliopsida > Asparagales > Iridaceae > Iris > Iris pallida. Next base: position 13,860,506 of record JANAVB010018199.1, on the reverse strand, counting down.
TGGTACACTTGTTTTTCACTTGAGATGATATCTTGTGGATTGAGATATAGTTGGACTTGCTAGTTATAGTTGGACTTGACCGATATACAGCTTATACGTATAGGAGTAGTGCTGGACTCTACTTGATACGTAGCTGGAATGTTTTCGTATCTTGGTCCTATGTATTTTGGGACTGGGGTATTACAAGGGCTCAAGGATTATTTCTCCGATGCTATACTTTACAAACCAGTATCCGTTGAGGAAGATAGTCGTAATGAAGCTAACAATTGTCACAACCTGCACCTGCATGATCGGGTATGTATGCATGAATACGTCCAGTCCAAGGTGCCGAATCGGCGGTAGTTAGCCGTTTAAACCTTGATAGTCATCAAATAATCACGATATCAATCTTTGCTCAATCTAGTAAATGGAAAACCAATCTAGCACACACTCACACGTCACCAATCCACTATCATCTTTGATACAATATATATATGCATGTCCAGTCTTCGAAAACAAATCCGGTAACTATCACTCTCAACAGTATGCATTTGCTATATTAAATGCATCCATAAATATCTGATACATCAAATCTCTTCTAAATCCTCCAATTATAGTCGTCGATCCACATGCTATCTCTATGACCTGATATATTAATGGTCCTTTCAGGACCAGCAAAGTGCATCCAAACATCATATCGTACTATGCAAAATAAAGTAAAAAAATAAGTACATAAAATAAAACCCGCCTATGCAACACAGAATGTTGTCATGATCATAACACCTGTAACATGAGAAACTATGAGAATCATAATAAAACAGTATAAACACGACTAATCACGGGAATAGACAATGAACCAGACACTACTAATGATCTACGTGTTTTGAAATACCGTTTTCAATATGTGGGCGACTAGGCTTTTACTCATATTGGTATAGATCGAGCATACGTGCAATGTATGTCAAACTATTAGTCAGAAAGAGGATTTACCCACATATCTACTTGGCATTTCCCCTTTTCCCAAAAGTCAAAATCAATATCAGTTAATTGTCAGATCTATGTGTAGGGTACATATATCCAATATCAGGAAATAGTCAGATCTGATTTTCAAAGTACGAATATCAGTATCAAGAAATAGTCAGATATGATAATAGAGTCACGACATATCTTAATTGTATCCAAACAAGATTCAAAAATCCATATCTAACCAGATTCAGAACAATATGTCATAAGATGCAAAATCATGAGTCTTGGTAAAAAGTCACATGTAAAAAATTGTGGCATAATATGAGTCATAGCAAATTAAGAAGTAAAATATAGCATTTATAATGTATAGAGAAACATCTTGTAAGGAGTACTTGTCATAGGTCAAATTTGCAAAAACTACTCCTAGTCCCAAAGCTATAATAATAGGTAATCCAAATGTAACATTCCTACACATTTTCTAAAAATTTCTAGAATTACCTAAAGAGTCCTTAAAGGGCCTTGATCCATATAAAGCCTTTATATTCAAACTGTAGAGTCCATACATAATCCATAACTAATTGCTATTACTAAACAATTAACCTATTTACTAAACAAAATAATAATGACTGGACTCAAGCCCAAACAACTCAATTCAGTCTAAATAACATAGGATCACTCCAGTCTCTGGTCAAGGCCCTAACAATAGATTCTAATTTTTTTCTAAAAAATACATGGGCCTAACCCAAATAGTGAAATCCAGATCCCGGCCTAGTCTTCAGGCCCAAAAATTTTCTTTTTCTTTTTCTTTTTTTTTACTAATTGGGTCTGGCCCATGCCTAAACCCGGTCCACTCAATCTGTCACATCCCAGTTCCAAAATATATCGGAACCAAAGACATGAGCATGCCAGTTATACGACTAGAATAAGTATTCCCAATTTAATGGACTTATTCTAATCGTAGTACTCTGAATCCTATATCTACAGAACAATATGCACAGGTAATCTAACATCTCCACATCAACAATACTAGAATAGAAAAATACCGAATAAAAAATACTGAAATAAAATATAAGTCTGGAATAATCAAAATATAAGATATGTCTGAGATAATCAAGTTGGATGGAAATATATATCCACAGAAATAAAGTACAATGCTGGAATAGAAAAATATTGAATAAAGAAATAGTCAGGACATAGTTAGCTAGAGGACTAAATTGCTATCAATCCCTGGATCAAGAAAACTCCTCAGGAACAACCTCCAGGACCTTTGTAAGATATTATCACGCCCCAGAACCAGAATACTGGAGAGCGGGGGCAGACATAGCCAGCTACGTATAGTGAAATGGGATCCACTCTACTATACGGTCACGGCTGTCTAGATATATGAGGGTTTATCTACAAGCCATCAGTCTCTTAAGGTCAACAACAGGCCTAGTGTCTCAATCACAAGCAAGTAAATAAAGTTACAAGATGTAAGATCACCAAATATACAATAGTAAGGCGTCCCAAACATTACATATCCAGCTGATCATGAAGCTAGTCGTTACAAAATATGAGGACTAGCAAGAGTTTAGTCATACATGATCAACCCTAGGTTGCCAATCATGTTACAGCCCGTAGGCAGACAGTAAGTAAAAATGTACACGAGCTAACACTGGCTCGGCGGCTAAACGCCTCAAAAGAATAATTTTACAATAAAGTGGGAGAGCAAAAATAAACCCACTCGTTGTCCTGGTTACGCCTGGTGTTCACCATCGGGCTGGAAAACCGATAGATCCTCTGGAGCTGCTTTGGTATCTGGCCATACAAAACCAGCTGGGTCAGACCCCAGAAAGAGCAAGTGCCACAAAGGAGGCTTCAATTAGGAACTAAAACCAGCAATCAGCACAAGAGTAATAATATAAATAAAGACAACAATTAAGGAAAACAGGACAGGTGATATACGATGGGATAACCATGGGACTATTCAGATAACCAGGTTACAACCCGTAAACCAAACAAGGACCGGGGTTGTAACCCTTCGTCTGAATCGAACTTGGTTTCTTCCACCATTTATCGGCAAGATAAAATAAGAAAACAGGTCATGTAATAATCTTGATATTGAATTAAAGTAAAGCACGAGTAATCATGTCATGTCATAATCTTATACAGGATCGGGATGAGACAAAGCTGGACTAGACTCCATCCAATCAATCACGGCCAAGCAAAGAGTACGGCTTGATACTTTAACTAATTAGGATTATCACAGGCCTAGTTACTAGCAAGATGCAGCGAGATTATTCCACAGCCACAAGCCCTGCAGACCATCCAGGCTATTCGGACACAATTAGGGGTTGAACTCAAGTGGGTACATCGTCCAGGAAACGCATGTACCCTTAGGTGACTTAGAGGGTGCAACACATGACAGTGTGCTGGAAATGTGCCCTACTCGACGGCAGGCTACAGATCCCAAGTGGGGCGCCCAGATAACGGGATTGCCTGTAGCTGAGAAATCTCTTCATGACTACTGGATTTATTCTAGTTGTTAGCCTTAGTTGATTTCAGTGGATACCCCTGACCGTGATACTCAGGGATCCCCGTCCTAGACATGATGTAGGACAAGACGGGTTCATTTGCACAAGCACAATCGTCCACGGTGTCCAGGTCATTCAATCTTGTCATGTCGTGTTAGCCGTCGCAACAGCATTTCAAGGAATATCATGTCAGGTTTATCATGTCAAGTGTGCGCCACGGCAGGCCACTATCAAGAATTATAATGTCAAGTTATCATGTCAAATTTGTCAGGTCAAGTTATCATGTCAAGAGTGCACCACGGCGGGTCACTATCAAGTCATGTCATTTATCAAGGAGGAGAGAAACTTGCACAATTTAAATAATAATATATTAATAATATATATATTCATGAAGCCAAGGAGAAACTCGACAACTTTTATGTTGGGAGTGGGAAGAAATTCGGACCACAATTCACGCAAATAAGACATTTAAACAATCAAAGTGGGACCCATGTGGTCCAAAAGTGGGAGAACAAACATGCGATCAAAGAGAGTGGGAGGCCACCCATGCGGTCAATATAACAAAGAGGACATGAAATCAAGTAAGACAAAAGATAGTGGGACCCGCAATAATTGCAAGCTCCCACTTCAGCAAGCAAGTCAACTAAAAGAAGTTATGTGGGACCCCCACAATTAATGCAATAAGAAAAGGTATTCATGAACCCTTTAATTAATGGTTCACGTGGCTAAAATATTAGATAGTGGAGGGGAGGGAGCCTATGCGGCTCACCTAGATTTCATGCAAATAATAATATTATTAAATGGCCAAGGGCCATGCGGCTCTGCATCTCCAGAATGCTTAATCCAAGCATTAAAGCATAAAACATAAAAATAGTAAGGACTTAATTGCATTAAGCAATAAAGTCAAGGACTTAATTGCATAAAAATTAAGTCTCCAGAATGCTTATGCGGCTCCAATGCATTAGTTGCATTCCTAGGGACTAAGGCCTAAAATATAAACTTTAGTGCCTTAAAATGCATAAAAGCCTAAAGTAATATATTAAGAATGTAAGCTTTAAAAGCTTATGCGGCTATGTGTCTTTAGTCAAACATATAAAGACAAAATGCTTAATCCTAAGCATTAAGTATGAAATGACATTGTATTAAGTTAAGGCATTTGGAATGAGACAACATCCAAGCCATATGCAGCTCTGTTGCTCCAAAAAGCTTTAATCAAAGCTTAAGGCATTGAATCCTTAAGACATATAATATTTAAATATCAAGCACTAAAGCATTTATTTACAAGCCATGCGGCTGATCCAAAGCTTTAAAACATTGAATCCTGAAGACATTTAATATTTAAATATTAAAGCACTCAAGCATTTGAATAGCTATGCGGCTCTCTGGTGCATTAGGAAAATGCATTGGAACAATGCATTAAATACATGTATTTAGAATAGACAATAAAATATTATATGTATGAGATGCACGTGGGAATATTGCATGCAAAATATTGCATGCATATGCGGCTCACATGGGTGCTGATGCATTCCATTCTTAGTGCATTAAATAATGATGCCTATGCGGCTGACTTGTTAGCATTGCATTAAATAATGCATACAAAAATAAATGCTGGCAATTGCATGTATAGGCCATGCGGCTGAGTGCAAAAATGTTCATGCGGCTCAGCAAAATTTCATAGGTCAAATTTGGACCAAACAATATTCTCTGCAACATGGGATCATCAACTTAGCAAAATATGCAAGTTTGATGGATCAAAATCCTGGGAACCAAAAATACCACAAAGCTAGATCTACAAAAATTTAACCATGGAAATGAAAAATGACAAGTACTAAAGTGGGTTAGAAACACATGAGGAAGACAATGAAACAATAAAAATGGGATTCCTCCATGAAGCAAGATGCACTTGCCTAAGCTCTCCCTCTCTCCTGGTAGGTGGAGAAGTAAAGATGGAGAAGAAGAAATGAGTAATGAGTAATAATGGAAGAGAGAGAGAGGGATAGATATTTATGGTGGGAGTGGTGGTAGATGGGAGTGGTTCTCCACAAAACCAAACCAAGCCAAACCCACTAAACCGAACCAAACCAAGCCAATGCAATCCCATGATGAACCATGCTAATACAACATGCAAAATAAAACCCAAGGCTAACTAATTATGACAAACCAAAAAAATACGATCCCGAAATACGTATACGTATTTCCAATACGTAATGCGGACTACGGGCATCACAACTCTACCCACCTTAAAAGAATTCCGTCCTCGGAATTTAATCAAGGGGCTAGAGTGGCAAGGACAAGCTATGCTAATCACAGGCAAGCTATACTAAACAATCAATCATGCAGTCATGTATGTAAGCAAGGAAATCGAAGGCACGAGAAAGAGGAAAGATATCCTGCTAGGAACCTCTCTGCCGGTTCTGGATCTGAGCTTGGACCTGGGCATACTGCTGGGGTCTTTGTAGCTGGAAGGCTAGGGCCTGAGGCGGCAATGGCCTCGAAGGCTGGTACTGCTGCTGAAACACATGGGCCTGAGACGGCAATGGCCTCGGCAATGGATACTGCTGCTGCTGCTGGACTGGGGCCGGTCCCCTTACCGAGGGACTAGTCTGGGCCGATGATGAACTGGCCCTATTCGGACAAGACCCTATCTTGTGGTCCGGTGCTCCACAAGCTAAGCACAATCCCTGTGCTCTGCGACACTCTGAAACAACGTGTCCTGGCTTCCCACAATGAGTGCAGCCCATTGCGAAAGACTGCTTCTGCTTCTGTTGCTGAGGGGACGTGACCGACGTCACTGAGGCTGCCTGCCTCGGAGTTCCAATTGTCAAAGCCCTGACTGCCGGGGCTGGTGCTGTCGACTGGGTCATCTGGCCGTGAGATCGCTTTCGACCTCCGGTCCTATCCACTATCCTGTGGGAGGTATACTCGTGCCTCCTGGCTGCCCTCAACACTGCATCAAAAGTCTGATGCTCAAACTGTTCGACTGCTAACAAAATCTCCAAGTGGAGCCCTTGCTGGAACCGCTGGGCTCTGTCGAACTCGGTTGCCACCAAAGTGGGAGCAAACCGACTGAGTCTGGAAAACTCGGCCGTATATCCGTCGACCGTTCTGCCTCCTTGCTTTAGATTGGTGAACTTGGTCTGAAGATCATACCGAGCTACCGCATCGAAGTACTTAGTCTGGAATCTCTCTCTGAATAGTGCCCATGGAATAGGGGCCACTACTCCCACGGCCTGTGCTGCCCACCAGCTGCGGGCAAGATCCAATAACTGTAGGCGCACCACGGCCACCTTCTCGTCTTCCGGGGTCTTGGCTGCCTCTAGAACCACTTCTGTATCCTGGAGCCATGCATCAGCAGCAATAGCATCTTCGCTGCCGTTGAAGAATGGAGGGTTCAGTCGCTTGAAACTGTTTGCTGCACGGTTCCCATGATCTCCACCTCTATTCAAAGCATCTGCCACTGCCTGTTGCAAGGCATCTCCTCGACAATCTTGGAAAGCTAACAAGGTCCTGATGAGACCCACCAAAGTGCCATCATCGGGCTCTGCAGGCTGGACTAGCTGAACTGGCGACTCTCCTCCAGTAGGTACGACTCGGGAGGCTGCTCCTGAGTGTTGGGCCTGATCTTCTGGTTGCTGCTGGTCCACGGGAGGTGATCCGCCTTGCTGATCGGTAGGACCAGGAACAATGCCACTGAAGAAGACGACATGGGAACAATAAGGAAGGACCAGAAAAGATCAACGATTACAAGCATATGATCAGGACAAGAATTTTTAGGGATCAAGAGGATACGAGCAGAGATCAAGGGCGAGTACTGATTGAGACATCTATTCGGTAAACCCTCACATATCTTGATTCACAAGACCTGCATGGGCCACCACTTAAACCATGTCACGCCCCAGAACCAGAATACTGGAGAGCGGGGGCAGACATAGCCAGCTACGTATAGTGAAATGGGATCCACTCCACTACACGGTCACGGCTGTCTAGATATATGAGGGTTTATCTACAAGCCATCAGTCTCTTAAGGTCAACAACAGGCCTAGTGTCTCAATCACAAGCAAGTAAATAGAGTTACAAGATGTAAGATCACCAAATATACAATAGTAAGGCATCCCAAACATTACATATCCAGCTGATCATGAAGCTAGTCGTTACAAAATGTGAGGACTAGCAAGAGTTTAGTCATACATGATCAACCCTAGGTTGCCAATCATGTTACAGCCCGTAGGCAGACAGTAAATAAAAATGTACACGAGCTAACACTGGCTCGGCGGCTAAACGCCTCAAAAGAATAATTTTACAATAAAGTGGGAGAGCAAAAATAAACCCACTCGTTGCCCTGGTTACGTCTGGTGTTCACCATCGGGCTGGAAAACCGGTAGATCCTCTGGAGCTGCTCTGGTATCTGGCCATACAAAACCAGCTGGGTCAGACCCCAGAAAGAGCAAGTGCCACAAAGGAGGCTTCACTTAGGAACTAAAACCAGCAATCAGCACAAGAGTAATAATATAAATAAAGACAACAATTAAGGAAAACAGGACAGGTGATATACGATGGGATAACCATGGGACTATTCAGATAACCAGGTTACAACCCGTAAACCAAACAAGGATCGGGGTTGTAACCCTTCGTCTGAATCGAACTTGGTTTCTCCCACCATTTATCGGCAAGATAAAATAAGAAAACAGGTCATGCAATAATCTTGATATTGAATTAAAGTAAAGCACGAGTAATCATGTCATGTCATAATCTTATACAGGATCGGGACGAGACAAAGCTGGACTAGACTCCATCCAATCAATCACGGCCAAGCAAAGAGTACTGCTTGATACTTTAACTAACTAGGATTATCACAGGCCTAGTTACTAGCAAGATGCAGCGAGATTATTCCACAGCCACAAGCCCTGCAGACCATCCAGGCTATCCGGACGCAATTAGGGGTTGAACTCAAGTGGGTACATCGTCCAGGAAATGCATGTACCCTTAGGTGACTTAGAGGGTGCAACACATGACAGTGTGCTGGAAATGTGCCCTACTCGACGGTAGGCTACAGATCCCAAGTGGGGCGCCCAGATAACGGGATTGCCTGTAGCTGGGAAATCTCTTCATGACTACTGGATTTATTCTAGTTGTTAGCCTTAGTTGATTTCAGTGGGAACCCCTGACCGTGGTACTCAGGGATCCCCGTCCTAGACATGATGCAGGACAAGACGGGTTCATTTGCACAAGCATAATCGTCCACGGTGTCCAGGTTATTCAATCTTGTCATGTCGTGTTAGCCGTCGCAACAGCATTTCAAGGAATATCATGTCAGGTTTATCATGTCAAGAGTGCGCCACGGCGGGCCACTATCAAGAATTATCATGTCAAGTTATCATGTCAAATTTGTCAGGTCAAGTTATCATGTCAGGTGTGCACCACGGCGGGTCACTATCAAGTCATGTCATTTATCAAGGAGGAAAAAAGCTTGCACAATTTAAATAATAATATATTAATAATATATATATATTCATGAAGCCAAGGGGAAACTCTACAACTTTTATGTTGGGAGTGGGAAGAAATTCGGACCACAATTCACGCAAATAAGACATTTAAACAATCAAAGTGGGACCCATATGGTCCAAAAGTGGGAGAACAAACATGCGGTCAAAGAGAGTGGGAGGCCACCCATGCGGCCAATATAACAAAGAGGGCATGAAATCAAGTAAGACAAAAGATAGTGGGACCCGCAATAATTGCAAGCTCCCACTTCAGCAAGCAAGTCAACTAAAAGAAGTTATGTGGGACCCCCACAATTAATGCAATAAGAAAAGGTATTCGTGAACCCTTTAATTAATGGTTCACGTGGCCAAAATATTAGATAGTGGAGGGGAGGGAGCCTATGCGGCTCACCTAGATTTCATGTAAATAATAATATTATTAAATGGCCAAGGGCCATGCGGCTCTGCATCTCCAAAATGCTTAATCCAAGCATTAAAGCATAAAACATAAAAATAGTAAGGACTTAATTGTATTAAGCAATAAAATCAAGGACTTAATTGCATAAAAATTAAGTCTCCAGAATGCTTATGCGGCTCCAATGCATTAGTTGCATTCCTAGGGACAAAGGCCTAAAATATAAACTTTAGTGCCTTAAAATGCATAAAAGCCTAAAGTAATATATTAAGAATGTAAGCTTTAAAAGCTTATGCGGCTATGGTGTCTTTAGTCAAACATATAAAGACAAATGCTTAATCCTAAGCATTAAGTATGAAATGACATTGTATTAAGTTAAGGCATTTGGAATGAGACAACATCCAAGCCATATGCGGCTCTGTTGCTCCAAAAAGCTTTAATCAAAGCTTAAGGCATTGAATCCTTAAGACATATAATATTTAAATATCAAGCACTAAAGCATTTATTTACAAGCCATGCGGCTGATCCAAAGCTTTAAAACATTGAATCCTGAAGACATTTAATATTTAAATATTAAAGCACTCAAGCATTTGAATAGCTATGCGGCTCTCTGGTGCATTAGGAAAATGCATTGGAACAATGCATTAAATACATGCATTTAGAATAGACAATAAAATATTGTATGTATGAGATGCACGTGGGAATATTGCATGCAAAATATTGCATGCATATGCGGCTCACATGGGTGCTGATGCATTCCATTCTTAGTGCATTAAATAATGATGCCTATGCGGCTGACTTGTTAGCATTGCATTAAATAATGCATACAAAAATAAATGCTGGCAATTGCATGTATAGGCCATGCGGCTGAGTGCAAAAATGTTCATGCGGCTCAGCAAAATTTCATAGGTCAAATTTGGACCAAACAATATTCTCTACAACATGGGATCATCAACTTAGCAAAATATGCAAGTTTGATGGATCAAAATCCTGGGAACCAAAAATACCACAAAGCTAGATCTACAAAAATTTAACCATGGAAATAAAAAATGACAAGTACTAAAGTGGGTTAGAAACACATGAGGAAGACAATGGAACAATAAAATTGGGGTTCCTCCATGAAGCAAGATGCACTTGCCTAAGCTCTCCCTCTCTCCTGGTAGGTGGAGAAGTAAAGATGGAGAAGAAGAAATGAGTAATGAGTAATAATGGAAGAGAGAGAGAGGGATAGATATTTATGGTGGGAGTGGTGGTAGGTGGGAGTAGTTCTCCACAAAACAAAACCAAGCCAAACCCACTAAACCGAACCAAACCAAGCCAATGTAATCCCATGATGAACCATGCTAATGCAACATGCAAAATAAAACCCAAGGCTAACTAATTATGACAAACCAAAAAATACGAGCCCGAAATACGTATACGTATTTCCAATACGTAATGCGTACTACGGGCATCACAGATATCCTAGCTCGATGCTTGGTCCGTGTTTGCCATTTCTTCGTAGTACTTTAAAGAAGGAGCTTCGAAGGTTGCAAACAAGAATGTAAAAAGCAACTCCAAAATAGGACTCTCCCAATTACACTTTATTTTTTATCTGGGTTGTGATGGTGGAGGGTTGATTCTTTATTCCGTTGACAATATGACGATAAGGAAGAACTGTCGGGCTTAACTTCACTGGCTAAGCGGAGTAGCAGAAACTCTCTCTGGAATGCTCAGGAATTCTTGAGAAAAAATAGGAGAAACCGGGAGAGGGCTTCAAATGGAGGAGAACTCCTCCTATTTATAGTGGAGAGGAAACATCGATACACGTGCCTGTAAACACACACAAAAAGAAGAAGAAATACTGTCTTTACTTTATTGGCGCAAGGCACCATAAATCGAGTACGCTTGAGAGATCCTGTACTGAGGATCCTCGAGTACAAAAAAGAATTCTGGGGAATGGGACGATGGAGATCGAGCGACAGTTGCTCCTTTACTCCGTTGATACTCCAATTACAAAAGTGGAAGAAAACCTAAGAAAATTGCTCACTCTCGGCTCACTGGCAAGAAGTGCAGCAATTTGGCTCTTGAAAATGCTCTCCGTTCTGTGTTTTGAAGAGGGATGAGGCCCTTTTTATAGTCGTTCTTGAGCTGGAATGATGTTATGTGCCCATATGAGGAAACACACTGGTTTTCATATAGGCGCATGGTCCTGCTTTGGGCGTATAGGGTGTAGGCGCATGCAGGCTGCATGATCGTGGTGCTGATGTGGCCACTTGTTTCGGTGTACGACTGCTCGTGGAGACTGACGTGGCCGTATGCTTTGGTGCACGTTTTGATCATGGGTTTGACCAAGTCAGGGGCTGTTCTGGCTTGGGCACATAGCCTGAAACAAGGTTATGTACCCCCCTTCTGGAGGAGCTTGTCTTGGGCGCATCGGCATATGACCTCACTGGAAGCTTGGGCGCATATGACCTCACTAGAAGCTTTGGGCGCATATGACCTCATTGGTGGCTTGGGCGCATAAGGCCCATTGGTGACTTGGGCGCATTTGTCCAGTCTGCTAAAATTTTTATGCTTCTACAGTGCCTGTGAGAGACAGGAACGTGTCTCTGATTACCATATAGCACCGTGCTGTTATAAAGGCACACATAAGTCACTGATGTTGGGTTGTAGCTGACTGCCATGTGTAATATTGTTGAGATTTTGTTGGAGAAGATCTTTGAGCTTCTAAGAACCCGTTCCTTGGCATGACTAGGTCTTCGACACGTGGCATGTGCCTAGTTCTACTACAACCAAGAAAACACCCACGCCTAGTAATTCACTATCTAAGTGGCGGGTGTTCATAGTAGGAGAGAACCATAAGCACTGGGGTAGAAGCATACGTGCTAAGGGGAGAGTCTGGGTGACATGCGCCTGAGTTAAATTTGGCGACATGCACCTGTCTATGCTATTTCCAAAGTAAATTAACTTCACTCTTCTTAGTTCATTCTTGGTACGAGGATCGAAGCATTGAGTTAAAATCTCTTAAAAAGCCTACCTTATTAGATGCAGCATCAGGAAGAGAAATTTTGAGGCATGGGTGGAGATACATGAGATTGGACATGCCTAGATAGGTGAGACACGGGTAAAAGGAGAAGCGTGCCTTTAGTAAGACGTGAGTAGCATAACTTATCATTATTTTTTGGTCTCTGTGCCTTGGCCGTCTTTTGCACAGAGATCGAGGCATTCAGCCCAAGGCTCGAGAATAGGGTATGGATAACACGATGCCTAGGTAAGGCGTGAGTAGAATGACGCCCAAATGAGGCATGAGTGACATTACGCCTATGTGGGGCGTGAGCAATACAGATCTCCCATGAGGCATAGGTAACATGATGCAAGGGTAATCTTATAGTCACTTTGCTTTTTAACGTGCGTGATCAATGCTTCTACAAGACACCCTTCAAAGTTTTCTAACTTTTGAATAAAGTTAGAAATACTTTGAATCAGAAGCAGGGTGTACGCATGATGTCAACACGTAAATTTTTTGGGATATCCCTCGCTTTGACCAGCCTGTTAAATCTACTTTCTGAAAAGAGCAGTTAATTTGGTTCAATCTAAATTAGGCGACTGTTCGTTTTGCCTTCTTATCAAAATACATGTCGTTTGATGCCTATAAATAGTTGTTAAGAAGAATCCTAAAAAACCAGGTGACATGAGAGTTGAAACATTAGATTCGTCGCCATTCATGCAAGGTTCATTGCATTAAGTGTGGGCATAAGCATGTTAAGCCTATAAATAGGTGTTTTGGGGGAGAGAATTTGCTTGTTCTTTTCCTCCCCCTCATTCTACGATTGACGTCAAGGCTTTCCAGACTCCTCTCTTTGTTGGAAAAGAGAGCAAACTCAAGACAAATCTGCCAGAATCTCTCGCTAGCAGGCCGCTCGATGTCGGCATGGTGCACTCTGCAGTTAAAGGTAGGTAATATGTTGAAAAAGGAAGGAAAAACTTCATTTTCGAAAGCCAAAATATGCGGGTGCGTATGACTTGGCTTCCTGGAGAATATGCATGAATGCTGACATGTTGGGACGTTCATCACTATGATACATACTCAGACTTTTGTCACCGCATAGCGTGTGTGTGCTATTAAGGGATTCGTCATTATGCTTCACAGACTTTTGTCGTGTGCCATAATGCGTGCACACTGTTAAAAGGATACGCCTAAATACTTTCATCAACGTGTTGTACGCATGAGCTTCTATCGTGTACCATAACGCATGCGTGTTGTCAAACAGATGCGCTGATGCATTTCAACGATATGCTACATGCCAAGACTTATGTCGTACGCCGTTGCATATGTGTGCTGTTCCAAAGGACGCACTTGACGCGTTTATCTCCTATCGTGCACGTAGGGTGACTTTCATCGCGTGACTTTTTCTTTCCTAAGTCTTTTTTTAGACAGATTCTTTTATTTGTCTTTGTGCAGATTGTGTCTCAACTCATGCTAACTCAGACAGAGCATGAAAGGACATCATAAGTCAGTTGGTTCAAAGAGATGACAACTATGACGTAGGATTTCGTTACGAGATCATGCGAAGTGATCCTCATGCACACAACACGTTAGCTGCCTTTACTCTCGAGGTGAGAAGTATTATCTGCCAATATAATATTTGATCTATAGGGTTAGGATTAATTGTCCAGTTTGAATCCTTGCATCCCAGTAGCTCATTTTTATGGCTGAGGCGACCATCCTGTATATTCGAGATGGCCTTCCTGTTTGTCTTAAAGAATTTAATACAGGCCTAGTGTGGGAGATTTGTCACATTACTGCCCTCTCTATACTGGAGATTTGTCACAATATTGCCTTCTACAGGGGACATTTGTCACATCACTGCCCTCTACAGGGGAGATGAGTGGGCCAGAATCTTTTGAAGCGATTTTCTATGTAATCATGAATATAAATGAAAAATTCATATATGTAATAAATTTCCATCACATGTAATGAATAGTCAAATCATGTAATAGATTTCTATCATATGTAATCATGAATATCAATAAAAAATCTAATCCCTTTTTGCTGGTTTATGTAAGCTTCTTGTGATTATGGACTTATCATAGAGGAATTTTTGGACTCACCATCCTTAATGCATTTTAAATGCAGATGTTAAGTGGAAATAATAGGCACCATAGGGTAAGATCATTTGAAGGGTAAAAATATTTGTTCAGAGGTGACATGGACATGAAAAACATAGGATTCAAGGTAGGTAACTTACTCAGAGGTTGGAAGAACATGGTAAGAAATGTAAGAACAACTCAGTGGTAATATGCACATGTTTGTGTTGACACAAAATCACAGTCAACCAAATATTGATACAATTGACGATATGATACTTATAATATTTCAATACGACATATGAAGACTAAACTCGGTACAAGACAGACGACATCTCGCACCTGCATTGCTCAATGTTTTGAGTCTGTATTTTACACTTTTATTGAGTCTAGACATATGTAAACTGAGTTGTACTGAGCAATTTGAGACTTAACCTATACCTATACCTCAAACCAAAAACCCCATAAAAATCAAATTGGCCCATTTACCCATTGGACCAGTTCTGTGCTCTGGAGACAGAGTTCGGGCCGAACTCTGCCTCCACACAGAGTTCGGGCCGAACTCTGCCTTCTAAAATCCAGGACCATAATTTTTAGGGTTGGCTGGATGCTAGTTGTCCAACGACCAAATTTTTGGATATTTGACCCAGAATTATGGCCGAATTCTGTCTACCTGATATCCTCTAAATAGGCCTTGAATTCTCTCATTTTCAATCATCCAATCTTCTCTTCTCTTCCCTCTAAAAGCCTTATACAAGCCATACCCTTCTCATCAACTAGCCACAAGCTCCCTAAGCCTCAAAGTGCTCAGTACTTTTCAGTTAGGAGTTTGTGCAAGAGTTCAAGAAAGTCGCTTGAAAAATTCCAAGCAACGTCACTGCGATCTCTGTAAGAAGTTGACGTGCTCTTCTGAAGAAAATGCACGGGGTGTAACTACTATTTCACAAATAGTGGATTTAATCCTGAGCTAGAGTTTTCAGGCCTGGACTAGTCCTCCATTGTGAGCACCCTAAATTTCGGGTTGATTTTTTTTATTATTTTATTTATTTATTTTCTGATTGATTGGTTTCGATAAATAATTTATTCTGTTATTTTTCCTTTAAGTGTACTTTCCCGTGCCATTGATATTTGGAGTGTCCGGGATGTTCAACTCTGGAAATTTTCTTCACGAGTTTTGGAGTGGACAGGATTACCTTCATGATAGTATATAGTGTCCTACTCAAACTTGTTCCCTTGTGCTTTTTTTGCTTCGCAGAACTTCGGGTCGAATTAGACCATTTGATTATTAATTGATTTTCCCACTCTTTTCCTTGATCATTATTAGCACGTTACCGTGACTTTTAATTTGGGAGCGCAAGACCAGTCAGTTTCTTGAAACCAACTCCTCATGCATGATCTACTCGAGACGCTCGTCACCCATGACCTTCGTGTCCCACTCAGACACGCCATTTTGTGTTCCATTTGCTTCACACAACTTTCCTGACACGTGATTCGATTTTATTTCATTCCACGGTGTCACATTTATTTTTCAACTTGATTTGTGGGTACCCTGTCGACCAAAACCTGTCAGCCCCAACTATGGACATGGCCCACATTGAGCCTACTACCCGTCCGACACTTGTGTCCCATTTATTGGAATCCCCATGTACTACTTATTTACTCATGATCATCAACAACTAATTTTAATTCGATTATTGCATAATGTCTGATTTTGACCCAATCTGGCTCCGCCGAGTCCAGCCCAGCTCCATGTTACTCTCCATCATAACACCCTCATATTTTCTTGCCCAAAAATATCAAGTACTTATTTTACTTTTTTTAATATTTAATGGAAAATTTCCATTGATTTTAATCCATTGGAATGACCCAATTTTTAGCCAATTAATTCTTAGCCATTGATTTCCCTCATTTAATCCTCACCATCAATTTCCCTACATTCACTTTTCCCCACACCCCCTCTCATTAGGCCGGCCCTAACTTTAATGAGAGAACAACTTTCTCTCTCTCTCTCCCTCTCACATTATTATTATCATCTCTTTCTCTCTCTCATCCTTTCTAAAAAATTTCCCACTTCTTCAACAACACACAGCCACCACCACTCCCATGGACGACCACCTCCTCCTTGACTGGCCCGACCCCAGCCTCCTCCTACCTGGCCGTCGGCCGACCTCCACCAGAGCAACCCCATTCTCCTTCATCTCCTCCTCCACCATCAACACCTATCACAACCACCATCCAAGCCATTCCGCCACCATCTCCATCAACATCTCCACCACCATCAACGACCGACCGCCCCCGCCGCGCTGGGACGTGCGCCGCCCGCCCCCGCCGGGCCAGGCCGTGCCGTGCCGCCAACGCAGAAGCTGCCAGCAGCAACTGAACGCATGCAGGTGCGCACGCGCGCACGCGTGGGCCGCCGTCGTGCGCCGTCGTGCCGCCGTGCGGGCCGCCATGGCCCCCTGGCCGTGCGCCCCACCCCGGCGAACTCTCCCCTGAAAGCCACCGTCCTCCGGGACGCGCCGTCGAGACGATTCGTGCGTTTCGCACGAAGTTCCGTCGTGACGCGCGCGGAATCAAGTTCATTTTGGCGCTCCGTCGCAGCGACTTTGCGTGCATTTTTCTGAAAATTCGACCGTTGGATCGGCAATTTCTTCGCTCCGTCATAATCTCGGTATATCCACCTTCATTCCTGTCAATTTTCGTCCGTTAATTTTATCGTTTGCTACATCAAAACCGGCCACCAAGTTGACCGTTTAAATTGTATTAAATTTGGACAGTTTCGCGGTGCCAACTTCGTCAGCTTGTATCTCCTCCATCGCAGCTCCTTTTGGCGTGCTACCAGTTCCTGTGTGAAGCTGGTATAACCGTCTTACTACCCCTCCAGTTTTGTTTCATTGTGAGCTTGTTTGATTGTTTGAATTCGACGCCAAAGTTGGCCGTTCAAATTCGTAATTTCCAACTTGTAAAATTTCATTTTTGAACACGGGACTCCAGATTTCATTTCTGACACCACCATTAGACTCGTGGCATCGTTCTGGCATATTTTCATATAAAATTTGTTAGATTTGGGGAACGTGGGCCCTGGCACATTTTTCGGTGCAAAGTGGGTCCCACATTCTGGGTCAACGGAACTTTTTGACGCCGGCTCATCGAAATCCAATTCCGGATATACCGTTGAGTTTGTATCGTCATTCTGGACTCGTTGACATATAATTTGCTAGGTTTTGGTAGACATTGGATCTGACATGCATTTCGGTGCAAGTCGGATACCAATATCCGGGTCAACGGGTCATTTTGAGATCGGCTCATCGAAATCCAATTCCGGAGATACCGTTGAGTTCGTATCATCATTCTGGACTTGTTGACAGGTAGTTTGCTGAGTTTTGAGAACATTGGCTCCAGCACGCATTTTCGTGCAAACCGAAATTCCAAGTTCTGGTCAACGAACCAAATTGAGATTGGGTCAACGAAATCCAATTCTAGAGATACCGTTGGGTTCGTATCGTCATTCTGGTTTCGTGGACATATAATTTATTATATTTTATAGACTTGTTTTCGTGCACATTTTTCGGTGCAAAACGGCTCCGACACGGACACCGTTTTGACCCAAAATTACCTTTTTGCCCTTGTGTCCAAATTGGACCGATGGGTAGGCTATCCTAGCTAATTTGACCATTCTGGATACGTTGGTGATGTTCATTTCATCGTCCGACAATGTTTGTTGATAATTTCTCTGAGTTTAACCTTTTTATAATTTATTAATAATTAATTCTTATAATGTTCGTATTTTGGGATTAGTACAACGAAACTGAGATAAGTCAATTCCAGTGATCTCACATCGCTGAAATTGACAAGATGAACACGTGGATCACTATAATAAGATTATCAATCTTACCATTGATCTTCTTATCTCGATTTACGTGTCGTAAGTTTCGACGTACGAATAACGAAGTACACTTTATATCTTTAATAATTAGATTAAAAATTGACCCTGTTTGACCAGAGTTGACCAGTTGACCCAAAGTCAACTATAAGTCAACACTTGACCTAGTTTGACTAAATTATTGACCGGAGTTGACCTAGAGTTATTTTGACTTAGAAGAACCTAGGATAAAATAGACTGTTTGTAGAGTTCTATTTATTACAACTTGAACACCTTATAACCTGTGTTGCTTTAAATAGGACTCTGTGGCTTCAGTTGGACCCCCTATACTTATCATCTGTTCAGGTTATCAGGCGAGTACATTCTCTGATCATTTCATATCCTGCTTAGAATTATTTTCTGCATTAAATTACTTTACTTGTTACTGTCACATTGGTCACACGGATTGGTACTATACGGATCCCTTCTTGAGATGTTATCCTTAGGGAGCATCGGGTACTACATATTCTGTGCGTTTCACTTACATGACGTATCACTATGCTTCACAGGTTCTTTGATCACTTGTGACATATACCCTTATGATCACAGAGTCTCCTAGAATCTCTTATCCCATTTACTGGGTATCCTAGAATCTCCTAGAATTCCTATTTTTGGGACATCCATGTATCACCCTTCGGGGGCTTTGCGTGGAATCATAACATAACTTGGTTGGATCCTTGTGTATTGATTGGGGGTACGGGGAGTAGAAATAGACATGTAAATAATTCTCAAGTAGTATCTTATCAGAATCTCTTTCATAGTATCTTATCAGAATCTTCTATGTCGTTTACATGTCTATATTGTACTCTGACTCACTAGCCACTGTTAGTCTCTATTTATAGTAGATATTTCTATTACAGCTCTCTCTCTGTTTACATACAACAATTCTTTCAGTACCTGTATCTTACTTTACTGTATGATTATATTTTCTAACCTGCTATGAACTGTTGAGATGTATTGTGTTCGCTCCTGTCCTGACTGGACCTGTTGATAAATTTTACAGATAGCCTGGGATTGCCTGCTAGCCTAGAGGAGACACAGTTAAGGTTGTTTAGATAGTTTTTCCATTGTCTGGAGTTGTATTATTTTATGGATTACTGTATTTTTGAGATTTGAGATGTATTTCTGGGTTTGTGTATTTTAGACACTTAGATTTCTCTCTGCTGTATCTCTTTTGGATTTCATGTTTTATCTATCCTTATCATGCTCTACCTTAGATGTGATTGAGACTGTATCTACTATGTCACCCCCATTCGGGGAGTCTAAACTGTTATCCTTATACTGCTAGATGCATGAGACCTAGGACAGCGTTCTACCGCCGACACTGTGGCGTAGGCTGGGCGTTGTTACGTTCTCGTGCCCTTACTCTAGGGTGCGGGTCATGACACATTTTTAGTGGTGGCCCATGCAGGTCGAGTTTATGTAGTGGTATTCGAACTAGAGTACCACTACAGCCTGCAGTAGGAATAGGATATATTTTTGAAGATACTCAATCACAATTAGGATCCCTTGAGAGATTCCTGGGACGACCCTTGAGAAATCTTGTTTAACTCCGATTTGAAAACTCTTTTTTCCTTGATTTGATTTATCTTTACTTTCTGTTATTGAGTTTAATTTTGATATATTATTATTGAATTTGAGTTTGTATTTATTAATTTTGATGAAGATTGTAGAATTTTGAATCTTGATGTTAGCTGTAGCATCCGAGTTTGTAGTTATATGATTTGAAGGATTTTGTTCATTTCTGAATTTTGATGTTCGTTGATAAATTTGATTTTTTTTTTCTGGTATTCATTGTTGATTTAATTTAATTTTTGGCAAGATGAAATTATATGGGCTAGGTCATCTAAGTTATGAAAATCTTGTCTTCTATAGTCACATTAGCCAGCATGGTGAGGACATATAGTCTGACTTTGGATATATTTCTCGGATGTAGGAATTTAAGGTTTTCGCAGCCAAGCTAGCGGCATCGCAAAAATGTTAAATACCATGATTCTAGAGGTATGTGCATAAGTCAAGGACTCTGTGATTATCGTAGCCTTGCTTACTAGTATGACGAGGATTTAGAGTACCATGATTTTGGATAGACGCATATGATTATCAGATTGTACCTTAAATGTTTTCGAACATGTTTTCTCGACTTTTATTTTAGTCATTCAAAAAAAAAAAAAAGAATTATTATTTGTTTGTTTTGTTTAGTTTCTTATTATTTAACTTAGGAGTAGGTTTAGTTGTTTTATAAACCTTGTGTAACTTCTAGCTATAGTTTTTCTTAATACAATGAATCGATAACTTTGTTAGACCTTATCTTGGATTTGATATTTTAGCTCTGGGTTTCAAAATGGGTTCTCCTTTAAACAGATAAGCAAAACAGATTTTATCGTTATTTCTTTCTTGCTATTATTCTTGTATTAAATAATAATAATAATACTGTCTTGATTACGTCAATCACCTGCTTGCAATCTTGGTAGGAATCTAATTGTTGGTTTTAACGTAGAATTAAATTTTTATATTAGGACATGAGAATATATATATATATATATATATATATATATATATATATATATATATATATATATATATATATATAAATATATATAGTGGACACCTTGCCTGACACGTATGCATGCTACACTTGATTTCCAACCTAGCTAAATACATATTAATATGTCGTTAATGTTTAAATTTTCAAAATCCCACTATTTCTGGTTTTCTGCTTTTCCAGTTTAAATTCGTAATTCAAATATAAATTCATGATAATAGTTTTGTTTACATCACTGCACATGTATGTTATACATAGGGTTTCAATTCAAAAAAATGTGTTTGGTTGAGTTTTGTGTTTGAATTTGTCAAATCTAAGACTGTGTGCATATTAACCCTTAATACTGGATTTTAAATATTAGTTCAAATTGTTGTTTTAAAGGTATAGAGCTGTGTACATTGTTGTAGGTAGGGATAATATTAGGTTTCATATTCTTACATGTTAGGTTGTGATAAACATTGGGTTAGTTGATGTTGAATTTCTCCAAAATCCTGAAAACTGAACTAAAACTGGGTTAATATGTACACAGAGCTGTGTACATTAGTTCAGGATTTTGGAGAAATTCAACATCAACTAAAAATTAGAAGGCAGAGTTCTAAAGTAATATTTAGAGCTCTAAAGTATCCAGCCAACCCTAAAATTATGGTCCTGGATTTTAGAAGGCAGAGTTCTGCCCGAACTCTGTGTGGAGGCAGAGTTCGGCCCGAACTCTGTCTCCAGAGCACAGAACTGGTCCAATGGGTAAATGGGCCAATTTGATTTTTATGGGGTTTTTGGTTTGAGGTATAGGTATAGGTTAAGTCTTAAATTGCTCAGTACAACTCAGTTTACATATGTCTAGACTCAATAAAAGTGTAAAATACAGACTCAAAACATTGAGCAATGCAGGTGCGAGATGTCGTCTGTCTTGTACCGAGTTTAGTCTTCATGTGTCGTATTGAAATATTATAAGTATCATATCGTCAATTGTATCAATATTTGGTTGACTGTGATTTTGTGTCAACACAAACTTGTGCATATTACCACTGAGTTGTTCTTACATTTTTTACCATGTTCTTCCAACCTCTGAGTAAGTTACCTACCTTGAATCCTATGTTTTTCATGTCCATGTCACCTCTGAACAAATATTTTTACCCTTCAAATGATCTTACCCTATGGTGCCTATTATTTCCACTTAACATCTGCATTTAAAATGCATTAAGGATGGTGAGTCCAAAAATTCCTCTATGATAAGTCCATAATCACAAGAAGCTTACATAAACCAGCAAAAAGGGATTAGATTTTTCATTGATATTCATGATTACATATGATAGAAATCTATTACATGATTTGACTATTCATTACATGTGATGGAAATTTATTACATATATGAATTTTTCATTTATATTCATGATTACATGGAAAATCGCTTCGAAAGATTCTGGCCCACTCATCTCCCCTGTAGAGGGCAGTGATGTGACAAATGTCCGCTGTAGAAGGCAATATTGTGACAAATCTCCAGTATAGAGAGGGCAGTAATGTGACAAATCTCTCGCACTAGGCCTGTATTAAATTCTTTAAGACAAACAGGAAGGCCATCTCGAATATACAGGATGGTCGCCTCAGCCATAAAAATGAGCTACTGGGATGCAAGGATTCAAACTGGACAATTAATCCTAACCCTATAGATCAAATATTATATTGGCAGATAATACTTCTCACCACGAGAGTAAAGGCAGCTAACGTGTTGTGTGCATGAGGATCACTTCGCATGATCTCGTAATGAAATCCTACGTCATAGTTGTCATCTCTTTGAACCAACTGACTTATGATGTCCTTTCATGCTCTATCTGAGTTAGCATGAGTTGAGACACAATCTGCACAAAGACAAATAAAAGAATCTGTCTAAAAAAAGACTTAGGAAAGAAAAAGTCACGCGATGAAAGTCACCCTACGTGCACGATAGGAGGTAAACGCGTCAAGTGCGTCCTTTGGAACAGCACACATATGCAACGACGTACGACATAAGTCTTGGCATGTAGCATATCGTTGAGGTGAGAAGTATTATCATGTTTAGTTCAATTTCAGATGTTTAGTTCACAACCTAACATGTTTTAAATGTTTAGTTCAATTTCAGATTTAACATGTAATATTGAACTGTATGCGTAGATAAATGTATGGATAGTATGTTAGGGTTTCATTTCTATCATGTTAGGATGTATTGGGAGTATTGAGATTAGTTGTGATGTTTCAAACTCCTAATTTTGAAATTGCATTATGTTAATATTACACGGGTTTAAATGTTAGCTTATTTTCAGATTTTGTATGTAAATGCTGAACTAAAACTGGGTTTAACCTTTCAATACTAAGCTATAACCCTGTACAAGGACACACACACACACCCTAACTTGGTATACACTGTCATGTAACCTAACCCTTCCCCTCTATGTTATGATTATATATCTAGATAGATATATATATAGAGCTTAGGCATATATGTTATGTCACGACCCGCACCCTGAAGAGGGGCACGAGCACGTGGTTACGTCCAGCCTACGCCGCAGAATCGGCGGTAGAACGCTGTATATAGGGTCTGTAAATACTACGACTAAACAGATAAATGTACCTGTACAGTATATACACTCCGAACGGAGGAATAAAGCAATACTGCCTCAATCACATATTCAAAACTAAGGTAGAAAGCATGGAAAGAGATATGATAGAATAAGCAAGAACGAGTCCAGAAATATCCACAAGTCACAGCTAACACAAAATTCAGAGTCTCAGAATAATACTAAGTATAAAGATACTACAACAGAAAAGAACTAGCTGGCTCGCAGGCCAGGCAAACCTAACTAATACTAGGCTACTCCGGGTGAGCGAAATCAAGAGGCTCTACCACTAAGCCCCTGTCTAGGTCAAGTCCATCAGACTCTATCCCGTAGTAATTCGGGCAATCAGCCTCTAAGTCATCTGTAAAATTTTGTCAACGTATCCTGTCAGGAAAATGAGCAAGTACAAACACTAACAGCAGTTCCATGTGAATTAACAAAAGCTATAAGAGACAGTATAATAAAATACAAGACAAAATCAACTGGAAATATATATATCATGATGTGAATACTGTAAAGGACGATAATGTATATGTATATATAGGATGACTTGGGAACTATTCGGAAGCCGAGTTACAACCCTTAAACCAAACAAGGACCGGGGTTGTAACCCTTCTCCCGAACAGAACTTAGTCACCCTAAGATAATAAATATAAAAGGTGCCTTGAATTATTAGTGCGTCATGTGATCGGCTTGGGAAAAGCTTTCCATCTGACCGACTATGAACCATGAATACAATAGAAACGATAAGGCCGGTCACCATGGAAAGCTATGAACCGTAGGGTAAGGCTTTACCCGTCGTGAGGTGAGGGTATAGCTATGAAACATGAGTACCATAGAACCATGTGGAAATTGATCACACAACCACTAATAACTCCCCCATCCCCGAATAGTACAATAGATCTGGACATGACACGTTATGACACGAGATTCCATAAGAGGGTAGCAAGTCCCCTTTTGAAATTGGTGTCTATACCAATACACTGAAACAAGACAGAACATGTATCAATATACCATGAAACTCTAGGAACAACATCCCATGTCATGATCCAACATATACTAGTCCGTGTACTGCCGTGACTGGAAATCGAGTATAACACTACAACTGAATCGGATATAGCAGATATCAAGACAATGAAAACTATCAGTGAATGTACTCTCCTGTGGTCCTGAGCTGATAGGTGAATAGATACTCAGAGCGATCACAGACCTAAGACAAGATACTATGAGTCAAACAGGACTAAATACTGAAAAGGAAACTAATACAAGCCATGAATGCAAGTCTAAGTCAAAACTAGGTCAATCTAGGTCTAACTGAGTCATACTAGGCCATACTGGTTCATACTAGGTCATACTAGGTCACTGGAAGTCATTCCAAGTCAAACTAGGTCAATCGGGATCAACGGTTGACTTACAGTTGACTTTTGGTCAAAAAGTCAACTCTGGTCAACCCTGGTCAACTTTGGTCAACTATGGTCAACTCTAGGTCAAACTAGTCTAATGTTGACCAACTGTTGACTTTCAGTCAACTGGTCAACTCTGGATTGGTTTCGGTCAAATCGGGTCGCTTTAAGGCTAAGTTTGACTCTCGGTTGACTTTTGGTCAAAAAGGTCAACCGACGTCAAAACTAGTCTTAGAGTACCATATTTGATCATTACCAACCACAGGGATCAAGTTCTAACACCATCTTAGGCTTCTAACACAAGTATCCTATTTCTAGGCAAAACTAGGATTTATCCTTCCAAGGTAAATCCCGATACCTTGCCTAAAACCAATAAAACCTTGCAAATACCCATGGAACTAGCCTAGGCTCCTTAGGGTAGCTAGATATCAACCTATCTAAGGCTTACGTACCAAGAAAATTGGGTATCCTAAGTATCTAGGTCATGTTAGGATACGGGGTATAGGTTTACCCTATTACCCTATTCTACGTCATGAATTTACCCTTTTCATTACCCCATTCACTAACACCACTCACCCTCACATGACACCACACTCTAATAGGCCTCTCTATAGGTTTCCTACTAGTTTTGCACATAGGCTAACTATAGGCACTCACTAATAGGTTCTCACACACACACACAACTCACAAAACACACTCACACACACAAGCAATTTGTGGACTGGTTTTGGGGACATATGGACTGAATTTTGGAGTGAAAGGGGCTGTTATTTGGAGTATCATATGGGGACTGTGGTGGGTTAACAAGGGGCTGAAATGAAGGCTGTTTTGGACAGGTTTTAGGCTAGTTTTTGGGGGACATTATAGGACAGCTACTAGGCTGAAATTATGGACTGATAAGAGGCAAAATAGGGGCTGTTATGCTGTGAAAGGGGGCAGCACATTAGGGTGTCCTGCTGCTGATTTGCAGCAGCAGTATGGTGTCCCCCTTCCCCTCCTTAGCACCACAACTCTATATATATACATCTCCCATATAAACCACACCTATATATATATATATCAACATATATATATAAAAAAAAAAATATATATATATATATATATATATATATATATATATATATATATATATATATATATATATATATATATATATCAACATATATAATACTAGATATAACTAAATGGCAATGAAACCACAACCACAACTCCCCCCTCACAAATCTGGCCGAACCTGGAACACCCATCCCCAAGCACCACAACATCAAGCCACAACACAAATGGTCACCATATATATATATATATACATATATATATATATATATATATATATATATATATATATATATATATATATATAGAATGATATATATGTATATAACTATATATACCAATACACATAGGAATAATATGATACATTAAGATACTCACATGAATCCTCTCTACAACATGAAAAATCTGAGATATTATTAAGAAACACACAAAAACAATATTCAAACATTATCCATGGGTCAAAAAAGGGGATTTTTCCTATTGGGACACAAACCTACAAGTGGACACTCCTAGAAATGTCCAAAGGACACAACAATGGTCTCAAATAATGGCACCACCATGGGAATCATCATGAAGGGTTTCCTACATGATCTATATGAGAAGAGAAAGAGTTTTGGAGAAGAAATCACCTTGGTTGGAGGAGAAAATTAATGGAAGCTTCAAAAGGAGGAAGAGCCCTTTGGAGAAGAAGAAGAAAAAGTGGATGAGAATGAAAGGAAAGGTGGTTTTCTCTCTCCTCCTTATCCCTACTCTATGGCCAGCCACACATGGGGGTTTTGTCCTATTTGGATAATTACAAGTTTGCCCTCCAATGGTTTAAATAGCTAATAAATAGGAAAGGGTTAAACCGGGGGTAGTTTAGTCAAACCGAAACCACTAATCTCTAACTAATATTAACTAAAAATAATAGTCTAGTCTCTAACCAAAATATCTAACATGTGGGCCATGGCTAACTAGTGTGTGGGCCCGCTAAGGTCAAAATATCCCGGGTCCCCGAAACAAGTCAAAACAAGTCGGAATGAATTGAAATTCGAACCCGATTCAAATATCCCCAAAATAATGCCATAAATAAATAAATAATTCCAAAATAATTTCAAAAGTGGAAAATGACAAAAATACCTCTGTTTCTAGAAACTGGGGGTGACAAATCTATCCACCTTAAAAAATTTCGTCCTCGAAATTAAAACCAAACAATAGTAAAATTTCAGTCTCACAAGTCATGGCTAAAAATTTAAAATGATTAAAATCTCAAAAATCAAAGCAGGAATTAAATGACTAAATTTATAAAATTTACAGTTACTCTCAAATATAAGTCTATCCACCTTAAAAGAATCATTCAAAAACTTAAAACAAAGCAAACACAGAAAATTTATGCAATTTGATAATCGTATACGTTTGTCCAATAATCATGATACTCAGAATCTCCGTCATGCCAGTGAGCAAGGCTACGATAATCACAGAGTCCTCAACTATGGTACATACCTCAAGAATTATGGTATTTAAAATTTTTGCATTGCCGCATGCTTGGCAGCGAAAACCTTAAATTCCCACACCCGAAAAATACGACCATAATCCGACTATATGTCCTCACTATGCCTGCTAGCATGACCCTAGAGGATTCTAAAATCTTATAATCGAGGCGACCTTGCCCATACGACTTATCTCAGAAAATCACACCACAAGAACAACTTTCATTAAACAGACAAGGAACAGATGGAATCGAATTTCAAACAGTTAATAAGGAAGCAAATACGGAAATGAGATAGAAAGATCGGAACCTGCACTCTGCTCTGCTACTGCCTGAGTGGGCTTAACTGCCATGGTGAAAGCATGCCCCTGCTGGCCTCCTCTAGCCTGCTGAACTCTGCCCTGGCCTGTCTGGCTAGCTGCTCGGACAGCACAGTCCCTCACCTGGTGGTCTGGAGCTCCACAGAATAAACAGACTCCCAGCTTCATCCTGCAAGCCTCCTGGGTGTGCCCCATCTTCTTGCAGAAGGTACACTGGACATCCTGCCTCCGGCCCTGTCCCTGATGCTGCTGGGCACGCGCCGGTGCCTGCTGAAACTGCAACTGAGGCTGCTGCTGCTGGAACTGCCTCTGCTGGAAATATGGGCGCTTCGCTGGCCCTGCACTCGAACTGGATCCCAAAGCGTCACTGCTCCTCTTCGGCTTGAGGCCGAAGTCCTCCTCCGCAATCTGAGCCTCCATCAAGATCTGCTCAAATGTCGCGTCTCGTCGCCCAGATGTGCGAGTGCGCACTGCATGAATGAGACCCCTCCTGAACTCTCGGGCCTTGCACCCCTCATCCTGAACCAAACTCGGTGCAAACCTGCTCAGGCGAAAAAACTCCGCTGCGTACTCGTCGACCGACGAGCTCCCCTGCTCCAGACTGGCAAACTGCCCCTCTAAAGCTGACACGGCTACGTCCGGGTAGAACTTCTCCTTAAAGAGTTTCCTGAAGTCCTCCCAAGACAATCCCCTCACTGACGCATGCGGATCCGTGCGGTACCATGTCAGCGCTATGTCGAAGAACTGGCTCGCTGCAGAAGTCACCCACAAAGCTCTCGGAATCTCTGCCAACTCTAGACTCCGCTGGACATCCTCTAGCCAGTCGTCCGCGTATAGGATACCCTCGGTACCCTTGAAATCTTGCGGGTTCATCTTCCGGAAGTCGAGATGTGTACCGGGCCTCCTCTGGCCCTGCTGCTGTGCTGGTGCTCCCTCAACTGTAGCCGGTGCACCTCTCTCCACTGCTGCCATAGCTAACTGGTGCGAGTTCTCCATCGTCTGTCTTAACACCTCTGTCTGGCGCTGCTGCGTCTGCAACATCTGCTGCAGGAGGTCCATCATCCCCTGGGTGTCTGCCGGTAGCTGAGGCGGCGGTGGAAGAATGTCTGGAATGACCATAGACGGTCTCGCTGCTGGAGGTGGAAGACCTCCTGAAACCGTCGCTGCCGGTGCTCCCGCCGGTAGGGCAGGAACTGATGTGGCTGCTCCCTGAACTGCAGCTCCCCCAGCTGGAGGTGGAAGACCTCCGGGAACTGCCGCTGCTACTCCTGCCTGAAGGGCAGGAACTGATGCTACTGCACTCTCGACTGTCAGTCCCGTAGCCAGAGGTGGAGGACCTCCCTGATCTGACCTCTCTGGAACTGTACTAGGACCCGCTGCCTAAGAACGAGTGATTGTCATCCTAAAGATGAATTGAACCCAAGAGATCAATATGGCACATGATAGGAATATCAAAGACGGACAATTAAATTCAATGCAAAAGAATTTGTCATGGTAATCAAAAGATCAGAGTTTTTCCTAAAATGTGATTGAGTAACTCCTATCATACCCTAATCCTACGTCCTAATTACAGGCTCGTAATTAGTACTCTAAGTCGAGCACCATTACGAGTTCGTACTAGTTGCGACACTGACCTGCATGGGCCACCACAAAAACGTGTCACGACCCGCACCCTGAAGAGGGGCACGAGCACGTGGTTACGTCCAGCCTACGCCGCAGAATCGGCGGTAGAACGCTGTATATAGGGTCTGTAAATACTACGACTAAACAGATAAATGTACCTGTACAGTATATACACTCCGAACGGAGGAATAAAGCAATACTGCCTCAATCACATATACAAAACTAAGGTAGAAAGCATGGAAAAGAGATATGATAGAATAAGCAAGAACGAGTCCAGAAATATCCACAAGTCACAGCTAACACAAAATCCAGAGTCTCAGAATAATACTAAGTATAAAGATACTACAACAGAAAAGAACTAGCTGGCTCGCAGGCCAGGCAAACCTAACTAATACTAGGCTATTCCGGGTGAGCGAAATCAAGAGGCTCTACCACTAAGCCCCTGTCTAGGTCAAGTCCATCAGACTCTATCCCGTAGTAAGTCGGGCAATCAGCCTCTAAGTCATCTGTAAAATTTTGTCAACGTATCCTGTCAGGAAAATGAGCAAGTACAAACACTAACAGCAGTTCCATATGAATTGACAAAAGCTATAAGAGACAGTATAATGAAATACAAGACAAAATCAACTGGAAATATATATATCATGATGTGAATACTGTAAAGGACGATAATGTATATGTATATATAGGATGACTTGGGAACTATTCGGAAGCCGAGTTACAACCCTTAAACCAAACAAGGACCGGGGTTGTAACCCTTCTCCCGAACAGAACTTAGTCACCCTAAGATAATAAATATAAAAGGTGCCTTGAATTATTAGTGCGTCATGTGATCGGCTTGGGAAAAGCTTTCCATCTGACCGACTATGAACCATGAATACAATAGAAACGATAAGACCGGTCACCATGGAAAGCTATGAACCGTAGGGTAAGGCTTTACCCGTCGTGAGGTGAGGGTATAGCTATGAACCATGAGTACCATAGAACCATGTGGAAATTGATCACACAACCACTAATAACTCCCCCATCCCCGAATAGTACAATGGATCTGGACATGACACGTTATGACACGGGATTCCATAAGAGGGTAGCAAGTCCCCTTTTGAAATCGGTGTCTATACCAATACACTGAAACAAGACAGAACATGTATCAATATACCATGAAACTCTAAGAACAACATCCCATGTCATGATCCAACATATACTAGTCCGTGTAATACCGTGACTGGAAATCGAGTATAACACTACAACTGAATCGGATATAGCAGATATCAAGACAATGAAAACTATCAGTGAATGTACTCGCCTGTGGTCCTGAGCTGATAGGTGAACAGATACTCAGAGCGATCACAGACCTAAGACAAGATACTATGAGTCAAACAGGACTAAATACTGAAAAAAAAACTAATACAAGCCTTGAATGCAAGTCTAAGTCAAAACTAGGTCAATCTAGGTCTAACTGAGTCATACTAGGCCATACTGGTTCATACTAGGTTATACTAGGTCACTGGAAGTCATTCCAAGTCAAACTAGGTCAATCGGGATCAACGGTTGACTTACAGTTGACTTTTGGTCAAAAAGTCAACTCTGGTCAATCCTGGTCAACTCTGGTCAACTATGGTCAACTCTAGGTCAAACTGGTCTAATGTTGACCAACTGTTGACTTTCAGTCAACTGGTCAACTCTGGATTGGTTTCGGTCAAATCGGGTCGCTTTAAGGCTAAGTTTGACTCTCGGTTGACTTTTGTTGACTTTTGGTCAAAAAGGTCAACCGACGTCAAAACTAGTCTTAGAGTTCCATATTTGATCATTACCAACCACGGGAATCAAGTTCTAACACCATCTTAGGCTTCTAACACAAGTATCCTATTTCTAGGCAAAACTAGGATATACCCTTCCAAGGTAAATCCCGATACCTTGCCTAAAACCAATGAAACCTTGCAAATACCCATGGAACTAGCCTAGGCTCCTTAGGGTAGCTAGATATCAACCTATCTAAGGCTTACCTACCAAGAAAATTGGGTATCCTAAGTATCTAGGTCATGTTAGGATACGGGGTATAGGTTTACCCTATTACCCTATTCTACGTCATGAATTTACCCTTTTCATTACCCCATTCACTAACACCACTCACCCTCACATGACACCACACTCTAATAGGCCTCTCTATAGGTTTCCTAATAGGTTTCCTACTAGTTTTGCACATAGGCTAACTATAGGCACTCACTAATAGGTTCTCACACACACACACAACTCACAAAACACACTCACACACACAAGCAATTTGTGGACTGGTTTTGGGGATATATGGACTGAATTTTGGAGTGAAAGGGGCTGTTATTTGGAGTATCATATGGGGACTGTGGTGGGTTAACAAGGGGCTGAAATGAAGGCTGTTTTGGACAGGTTTTAGGCTAGTTTTTGGGGGACATTATAGGACAGCTACTAGGCTGAAATTATAGACTAATAAGAGGCAAAATAGGGGTTGTTATGCTGTGAAAGGGGGCAGCACATTAGGGTGTCCTGCTGCTGATTTGCAGCAGCAGTATGGTGTCCCCCTTCCCCTCCTTAGCACCACAACTCTATATATATACATCTCCCATATAAACCACACCTATTTTTTTTTTTTTTTCCTAGTATTATATATGTTGATATATATATATATGTTGATATATATATATATATATATATCAACATATATATATATATATATATATCAACATATATAATACTAGATATAACTAAATGGCAATGAAACCACAACCAAAACTCCCCCCTCACAAATCTGGCCGAACCTGGAACACCCATCCCCAAGCACCACAACATCAAGCCACAACACAAATGGTCACCATATATATATATACATATATATATATATATATAGAATGATATATATGTATATAACTATATATATACCAATACACATAGGAATAATATGATACATTAAGATACTCACATGAATCATCTCTACAACATGAAAAATCTGAGATATTATTAAGAAACACACAAAAACAACATTCAAACATTATCCATGGGTCAAAAAAGGGGGTTTTTCCTATTGGGACACAAACCTACAAGTGGACACTCCTAGAAATGTCCAAAGGACACAAAAATGGTCTCAAATGATGGCACCACCATGGGAATCATCATGAAGGGTTTCCTACATGATCTATATGAGAAGAGAAAGAGTTTTGGAGAAGAAATCACCTTGGTTGGAGGAGAAAATCAATAGAAGCTTCAAAAGGAGGAAGAGCCCTTTGGAGAAGAAGAAGAAAAAGTGGATGAGAATGAAAGGAAAGGTGGTTTTCTCTCTCCTCCTTATCCCTACTCTATGGCCAGCCACACATGGGGGTTTTGTCCTATTTGGATAATTACAAGTTTGCCCTCCAATGGTTTAAATAGCTAATAAATAGGAAAGGGTTAAACCGGGGGTAGTTTAGTCAAACCGAAACCACTAATCTCTAACTAATATTAACTAAAAATAATAGTCTAGTCTCTAACCAAAATATCTAACATGTGGGCCATGGCTAACTAGTGTGTGGGCCCGCTAAGGTCAAAATATCTCGGGTCCCCGAAACAAGTCAAAACAAGTCGGAATGAATTGAAATTCGAACCCGATTCAAATATCCCCAAAATAATGCCATAAATAAATAAATAATTCCAAAATAATTTCAAAAGTGGAAAATGAGAAAAATACCCCTGTTTCTAGAAACTGGGGGTGACATGTTATAATATATATAGATACATAACTAAGTCTCTACCATTTTATATATATATATATATATATGGTTAGCCATGCATGCTATGATAGGTTGTATATTGTAGATTGTTAACCCATATGCCATGAGTAGTATAACTGGATAGCTATTGTTGAAGCCCAAATTCTCATATACAATTTCATGTATATTTCACCTACACACATGCCTACTATCTAACCATATGGACCTGTTCACATACACCCATACTCACACAAACCACATAACATTACATAATGCTAGTTTTCCCTCTCTAACGCTCTCTCTATATATATATTTGATTGGATTTCAATGCAAGTGACTTTCAATTCTTAACTTTTGAATTTGATTTTTCTGCACCCTTTTAGATGATTGGTAGTTACCTTTCTTTATTTTTTTAATGAGTACCAGCTTTCACATAGGATGGTAGACTGTCTTACAGTTTTGATGATTTGTTATTTCTGTATCTTTTCCAGTTTAGCACCCTAGATTGCTTGTGTGTTTTGATACCCTATGACCATTTTGGTTTAGCATGACTAGTATACCTAGATGAGACTTAACTACCACCGTATGCCATGCCCCTGTATGCCGTTCTTTTTTTGATGGTATGATTTGTTTAAGTTCTGGGACTTGATTGTGGGGGTTTGACCTAGAAGGAGTATGAACAATTTTAATTTCGAGGACGAAATTTTTATAAGGTGGGTAGGATATGAGCACCCTGAATTTTGGGTTGATTTTTTTTATTATTTTATTTATTTTATTTTCTGATTGATTGGTTTCGATAAATAATTTATTCTGTTATTTTTCCTTTAAGTGTACTTTCCCGTGCCATTGATATTTGGAGTGTCAGGGATGTTCAAATCTGAAAATCTTCTTCACGAGTTTTGGAGTGGACTGGATTACCTTTATGATGGTATATAGTGTCCCACTCAAACTTGTTCCCTTGTGCTCTTTTTGCTTCGCAGAACTTCGGGTCGAATTAGACCATTTGATTATTAATTGATTTTCCCACTCTTTTCCTTGATCATTATTAGCACGTTACCGTGACTTTTAATTTAGGAGCGCAAGACCAGTCAGTTTCTTGAAACAAACTCCTCATGCATGATCTACTCGAGACGCTCGTCACCCATGACCTTCGTGTCCCACTCAGACACGCCATTTTGTGCTCTATTTGCTTCACACAACTTTTCTGACACGTGACCTAATTTTATTTCACCCCACGGTGTCACATTTATTATCCAACTTGATTTGTGGGTACCCTGTCGACCAAAACCTGTCAGCCCCAACTATGGACATGGCCCATATTGAGCCTACTACCCGTCTGACACTTGTGTCCCATTTATTGGAATCCCTATGTGCTACTTATTTACTCATGATCATCAACACCTAATTTTAATTCGATTATTGCATGATGTCTGATTTTGACCCAATCCGGCTCCGTCGAGTCCAGCCCAGCTCCATGTTACTCTCCATCATAACACCCTCATATTTTCTTACCCAAAAATATCAAGTACTTATTTTACTTTTTTTAATATTTAATGGAAAATTTTTATTGATTTTAATCCATTGAAATGACCCAATTTTTAGCCAATTAATTCCTAGCCATTGATTTCCCTCATTTAATCCTCACCATCAATTTCCCTACATTCACTTTTCCCCATACCCCCTCTTATTAGGCCGGCCCTAACTTTAATTAGAGAACAACTTTCTCTCTCTCTCTCCCTCTCACATTATTATTATCATCTCTTTCTCTCTTTCATCCTTTCTAAAATTTTTCCCACTTCTTCAACAACACACAGCCACCACCACTCCCATGGACGACCACCTCCTCCTTGGCTGGCCCGACGCCAGCCTCCTCCTACCTGGCCGTCGGTCGACCTCCACCCGAGCAACCCCATTCTCCTCCATCTCCTCCTCCACCATTAACACCTATCACAACCACCATCCAAGCCATTCCGCCACCACTTCCATCAACATCTCCACCACCATCAACGACCGACCGCCCCTGCCGCGCTGGGACATGCGCCGCCCGTCCCCGCCGGGCCAGGCCGGGCCACGCCGCCAACGCAGCAGCTGCCAGCAACAACTGAACGCATGCAGGCGCGCACGCGCGCGCGAGGGCCACCGTCGTGCGCTGCCGCGCCGTCGCACGGGCCGCCGTGGCCTCCTGGCCGTGCGCCCCACCCCGACGAACTCTTCCCTGACGGCCACCGTCCTCCGGGACGCGCCGTCGAGACGATTCGTGCATTTTCCGTCGTGACGCGGGCGGAATCAAGTTCATTTTGGCGCTCCATCGCAGCGACTTCGCGCACATTTTTTTTGGAAATCTGATCGTTGGATCGGCGATTTCTTTACTCCGTAACAATCTCGATATATCCACCTTCATCCCTGTCAATTTTTGTCCGTTAATTTTATCGTTTGATACATCAAAACCGGCCACCAAGTTGACCGTTTAAATTGTATTAAATTTGGACAGTTTCGCGGGGCCAACTTCGTTAGCTTGTATTTCCTCCAACGCAGCTCCGTTTGGTGTGCTACCAGTTCCTGTACGAAGCTGGAATACCCTCTTACTACCCCTCCAGTTTTGTTTCATTGTGAGCTTGTTTGATTGGTTGAATTCGACGCCAAAGTTGGCCGTCCGAATTCGTAATTTCTAACTTGTAAAATTCTATTTTTGAACACGGGACTCCAGATTTTATTTATGACACCACCATTAAACTCGTGGCGTCGTTCTGGCATGTTTTCATATAAAATTTGTTAGATTTGGAGAACGTGGGCCCTGGCACATTTTTTGGTGCAAAGTGGGTCCCACATTCTGGGTCAACGGAACTTTTTGACGCTGGCTCATCGGAATCCAATTCCGGATATACCGTTGAGTTCGTATCATCATCCTGGACTCGTTGACATATAATTTGCTAGGTTTTGGTGGACATTGGATCCGGCACGTATTTTGGTGCAAGTCGGATACCAATATCCGGGTCAACGGGTCATTTTGAGATCGGCTCATCGGAATCCAATTTCGGAGATACCGTTGAGTTCGTATCATCATTCTAGATGCGTTGACAGGTAGTTTGCTGAGTTTTGAGAACATTGGCTCTAGCACGTATTTCCGTGCAAACCGGAATTCCAAGTTCTGGTCAACGGACCAAATTGAGATCGGGTCAACGGAATCCAATTCTGGAGATACCGTTGGGTTCGTATCGTCATTCTGGTTTCGTGGAAATATAATTTGTTATATTTTATAGACTTATTTTCTTGCACGTTTTTCGGTGTAAAATGGCTCCGACACGGACACCGTTTTGACCCGAAATTACCTTTTTACCCTTGTGTCCAAATTGGACCGATGGGTAGGCTATCCTAGCTAATTTGACCATTCTGAACACGTTGGCGATGTTCATTTCATCGTCCGACAATGTTTGTTGATAATTTCTCTGAGTTTAACCATTTTATAATTTATTAATAATTAATTCTTATAATGTTCGTATTTCGGGATTAGTACAACGAAACTGAGATCAGTCAATTTCAGTGATCTTACATCGCTGAAATTGACAAGATGAACATGTGGATCACTATAATAAGATTATCAACCTTACCATTGATCTTCTTATCTCGATTTGCGAGTCGTAAGTTTTGACGTACGAATAACGAAGTACACTTTATATCTTTAATAATTAGATTAGAAATTGACCCTGTTTGACCAGAGTTGACCAGTTGACCTAAAGTCAACTGTAAGTCAACACTTGACCTAGTTTGACTAAATTATTGACCGGAGTTGACCTAGAGTTATTTTGACTTAGAAGAACCTAGGATAAAATAGACTGTTTGTAGAGTTCTATTTATTACAACTTGAACACCTTGTAAACTGTGTTGGTTTAAATAGGACTCTGTGGCTTCAGTTGGACCCCCTATACTTATCATCTGTTCAGGTTATCAAGCGAGTACATTCTCTGATCATTTCATATCCTGCTTAGAATTATTTCCTGCATTAAATTACTTTACTTGTTACTGTCACGTTGGTCACACGGATTGGTACTATACAGATCCTTTCTTGAGATGTTATCCTTAGGGAGCATCGGATACTACATGTTCTGTATGTTTCACTTACATGACGTATCACTATGCTTCACAGGTTCTTTGATCACTTGTGACATATGTACCCTTATGATCACAGAGTCTCCTAGAATCTCTTATCCTATTTACTGGGTATCCTAGAATCTCCATTTTTGGGACATTCATGTATCACCCTTCGGGGGCTTTGCGTGGAATCATAACATAACTTGGTTGGATCCTTGTGTATTGATTGGGGGTACGGGGGAGTAGAAATAGACATGTGAATAATACCCAAGTAGTATCTTATCAGAATCTCTTCCATAGTGTCTTATCAGAATCTCCTATGCCGTTTACATGTCTATATTGTACTCTGACTCACTAGCCACTGTTAGTCTCTATTTATAGTAGATATTTCTATTACAGCTCTCTCTCTGTTTACATACAGCATTTCTTTCAGTACCTGTATCTTACTTTGCTGCATGATTATATTTTCTAACCTGCTATGAACTGTTGAGATGTATTGTGCTCGCTCCTGTCCTGACTGGACCTGTTGATAAATTTTATAAATAGCCTGGGATTGCCTGCTAGCCTAGAGGAGACACACTAGAGCTTGTTTAGATAGTTTTTCCATTGTCTGGAGTTGTATTATTTTATGGATTACTGTATTTTTGAGATTTGAGATGTATTTCTGGATTTGTGTATTTTAGACACTTAGATTTCGCTCTGCTGTATCTCTTTTGGATTTCATGTTTTATCTATCCTTATCATGCTCTACCTTAGATGTGATTGAGACTATATCTGCTATGTCACCCCCATTCGGGGAGTATAAACTGTTATCCTTATACTGCTAGATGCATGAGACCTAGGACAGCGTTCTACCGTCGACACTGCGGCGTAGGCTGGGCGTTGTTACATTCTCGTGCCCTTACTCTAGGGTGCGGGTCGTGACATCCATGAGGGAAACCAGGTTAAAATCGGCTGTGTTTGCGTTTGCTTTCTTTCTCTTTACTATTTCTGCATTTACTCTGATTATTTACTATTGGTGAAAGAGTTTAAATTTTTTATTGGACATTATTGTCATAAACTCTATTCACCCCCCTAGAGTTGCCTATTTGTTCTTCAATTGGTATCAGAGCTCTGTTCTCTCAACAAGGACTAACATCCTCGAGCTGATCCATGGCAACCACACAATCCATGATTTCCAATCACGGTGAAGGACAGTCCACTCATAGGCCTCCCATATTTAATGGAACAAACTACACCTATTGAAAAACAAGGATGAGTTTTTATCTCCAGTCGCTAGACTTTGACCTGTTGACCATTGTTACCGATGGTTACAAAAAGCCCGCTAGGATAGTTGTCAATGCCGATCTCGTTGAGAAACCATATGACAAATATTCTGACGAGGAGAAGAAACAGGCGAGTCTAGACGCGGGAGCTATTAATGCTTTATTTTGTACAATAGACAGGGATGAGTTTAGCTGGGTCTCAACATGTACCACCTCTCACGAAGTATGGTGACTTCTAGAAGTGACGCATGAAGGAACCACCCAAGTTAAGGAGTCGAAGATAAGTCGTCTCACTCAAGAATATGAGGCTTTCAAGATGAAGCCAAATGAGACGATCACTCAAATGTTTACAAGATTCCTCGACATCATCAACCCCTTGTCTTCTCTCGGCAAACAATATACAAATCACGAGAAGATCCGTAAGCTACTTAGGGGACTACCAAAGATTTGGAACCCTAAGGTGACAGCCATCATAGAAGGAAATGATCTCACGACTATGTCCATGGAGACTTTGATGGAAAAGCTGATGACTCATGAGCTTGACCTCAAAGACTTCGAAGAGCCTGCTCCTAAGGCAAAGGAGA
The DNA here is from genome assembly GCA_029216955.1 of Iris pallida. NCBI lineage: Eukaryota > Viridiplantae > Streptophyta > Magnoliopsida > Asparagales > Iridaceae > Iris > Iris pallida. Next base: position 13,821,501 of record JANAVB010018199.1, on the reverse strand, counting down.
TTGCCCTTAAAGCTCACCGACGAAGGGCTGATCCTGAAGAGACGGATGACGACAACTCGGAAGGTGATGATCAAGCTCTCCTTGTCCGCAACTTCAAGAAATTCCTTTGCTTCAATCGAAGAAAGAACGAACAACAAAAAGATAACGAAGAAGAGCCAACATGCTACGGCTGCAAGAAGACTGGACACGTCTGAAAAAGACTGTCCATTCGCAAAGAAGAGCAACCGATATGAGAAACCATACAAGAAGGCTTCCTCAAGAAAATATGCCAACACAAGCATTTGGCATGAAAGCGAAGCTAGTGACTCCGAGGAAGAAAAGGACTCTCTTCAAGATACTGCCAATGTATGCCTAATGGCAACATCCGACAAGGTAACTAGCGAAACTCTCGATGATTTCACTTTTGATGAACTTGGCGATGCATTCAATGATTTACTCAATGACCACAAGAAAGTCATTGGTAAATATAAACACGCCAAGGTGAAGATCAAAAGTTATGAAGTCGAGATTCAAAGACTCTCTTCATTGCTTGATAATGTTAGAGAAACTTCACCCACGGAGGCCACAAATGAGGTATCTAAGCTTAAATTAAGCCTACATGATGCCGAAGCACGTATTGAAAAGCAAACACAAGAGATCACAGCACTCAACACTGAGATCGCTGAAGAAAAGAATAGACACAAGATCTCTATTACTAAGATTTATGGTTTGAATACTAAGATTAATGAACTACAGGCTGTCTCTAAGAAATTAGAGACTAGATTGGGAAAACAGGTTTCTCAACCTCAAACCCAGTCACATGAGACACACACAAAGCACAATACTACTCATACTAGTCAAACACGTCATCCACCTACAGCATGTAATCATGCTTACATGTACACCCACTTTCATAAAGCACACAAACCACATGCACGTAGAAATAATTCTTATAACTATTATTCTAATATGACACATAATCACCATGTTACACATAGATATAATCATCACTATGTTGCACATAAACAAAATCACCACCATACTGCATATAGATTTAATCATCATCCTACTGCCACAAATAGTCATCATCATGTTGCTCCATACTACTCTTAACATGCTACATATAGACATCATCATCATGCTACTCTACACCACTCTTACCATGCTACATATAGACACCATCAACATACTCCTAACATAAATAGGAATGCTATTTGTACTTATTGTGGATTACATGGACACATCTCACCACAATGTAGAGTTAGGAGATTAGTAGATAGGAATATATATGCATGGTTGCCAAAAACTAACTTTTCAGGGCCCTAGAACTTGGGTACCAAAGGTCACATCTACTCTTGATGTAGGTGGACCTTTCCTTCTCAACTAAGAGTAATTTGTCACTACCACATTTCTAGTTTGAAGCTATTTTTGTCATTTTGAATTATTTGAATTTAATATATTTTATTAGGAATTTAAAATGATTTATTTGAATGGTGTGATTTAAATACTGGTTTAATTATTGCCATATGGTTTTGGTTAGCCTAACCTAGACTGGACCTAACCTAGATTAGCCATAGCTAGCCTAGTTAGCCACATTGAGAATTAGTTAGTATTGGATAGTGGGTTGAGTCATGTTTAGCTAAGTGAGTGGTTTGCAACTTAACTAGGAAGGAGCCCTAGATTCTAGGCCACTCAATAGTCATGATGCATTGCTAGCCCTTGGATGCATCCTAGAAACCCTAACCCTAAGCTAAGTGGCCGGCCAAGATTCCCCCTTGCCTATATAATATCTCTTTAGAAATTTGTGCCTCTTTTCAATAGTCTATCATTTTTCTTAAGAACTAGGTGAGCCTCCATTCTATTTTCTTCATAGTTTAATCAATAGAGCTCAATTTTTATTGAGATTTCTTCCATAGTGTTTTAATCACTGTTCTCCTACTGTTTGTGGAGTCACATCTCAGATTTGAAGCAATTTGGAGATTTTGGGTGGCTTTGGAGAGCTCCTTTGAAGAGGCATTTTGTGTTGAAGAACACTCATAGGTATAATCCTATTCCTCCATTAAAATTTGGTTTTCCTTGCATAAACACCAAGCCCTAGGTGTCCTTGTGCTGTAGGAATAGGATTTGCTCGATTTCGTGTTTTGTACGTGTCCGTATCGGACACGTATCAGTAACCAGCGTAGGTGTTCGACGAAATACCACATAGGGCATTTCGATCGAGATTTTGAAATGTTTTTGAATAGGAAGTCGTGTTTGGGTGTGGCTTACGTGTTCTTGCTCGACTGAGGTGTTGCTTGTGTCGTGCCGTGTCGCTTTGGACACGTGCACACGCGGGGTGCACCACGCGCGCGTGTGGGTAGCATTCCCCTGCTACCAGTGTGTTCGTGCTCAGTGCACAGGACACTTGGTTGCGAGTACTTGGACACGCAGAATGGGGCAATGTCTGTCATGACATCCCTAAGGCCATGTGTCCTAATAATTTGTGTCGGGTGAGGAATTTGGCCCGTACTGGACACAGGGACTGTCAACTGAACCCAGTCTGTGTGTTTGAGTTTTGTGTGATGCTTGGACACGTTTGTGTCTTGTTTTAGGACACCATTTTGTGTGTATGTCACATACTAATATCCACTAATAATTACCTACCTATATTTCATCATTACATTGTTAATCGAATGTGGATTAGGAAATTCCCAAACCGACTGATACTTCATATATCAGTGTAAGCACTGTTCTCGTTTTTCTATTTATTCTAAATGTTTATACTATGTATTTAGCTATGGTTATTTGTTGTACATATTAGATATCATGATTAGGATGCAATTCTCAGTTTTTGGTTGATTAACATAATCGAATTTACATGCAATGGTTGAGTCATGAATTGGTATTCTAGCATTCCCGATACAATGCAGTATCAGTACATCCCCCCTATTCGAATGTTCAATTCCAGTTTCAATGATAACTTACACATATTTTATACATGTTATATTAGAGTTTTTGGGTTGGGATGTTGGTTTCATGTGGAGAAATTAATTGGGATTGAATGAGAACCATTGCTATATAAGGTTCTTCGAATTTTTCCTATAAACTGTTAGTATAATCTGAGCACTGAGTTAGTTTCAGTTTAAAGTTTAAATGGGATTAATGCTAATGTTTATAAGGTTGTGATGACATTGATTCAAGTCTTGAAATTGCTACTGATTTTCCTCATCAACTGTTAAGTCTTTTAGTGTGACTAACTGTCTAATGTTGGATTTACATTGCTTTGAACTGTCAAAACTTGTTAAACCTGAGCACAGGCCAACCTTACCCATACAACCACACATATGTTATTCACTGTCATTTGGTTCCTAAAATCTGAGTTCCTATTTAATGTTCACTGTTGTTAAAACCTGGAATGACTTGTATGCACTGTCCTTGGATCCCTGCACTTATGTTTCATGTCTTTGCGATTCCCGCCAACACACCACATACATGTGCAGTTCACACATTTTGAGAAGCTCAGTCCCATACACAACTCTAGTGTCCATATTTCTGTCACCTGTATACTACACTCACTGGATTACATACAGGTTCACATGGCACACTGGAACACAACACATACATTTTCCTGTGAACACACAATGTATCATTAACACAATGTTTTATGAAATCCCTTCACATGGTCCAGTCCTACACATTAAATCATTGTTTAGTTCACACATATTCCTATTGACACTCTCATCCGCACACACATGCATGAACATTAGACACACACACATCTAACATGTTATCCCCTCTTTATGAAATACCAGTATATATCTCTATATGTGAGTATGTTAATCTAATGTGAGGTGTGAATGGTAGAGTAGCATATATGGGTACTTCTATATGTGTGATAGCTAATGTGCTAGGCATATCCTATATATATATAT